>VKOC01022827.1:0-29265 GCA_009364415.1 Spea multiplicata
ATACATGATGTAATGTATTGGTGAAACCTGCCAGCAAATGACTGAAAGGATGAATCTGCACAGATATTACAGTCACCACTTTACTCAAACAGGTCACTCCGTAAATGACCCAAAATCAAAATACTGAAAGGAAATTTCAAAAGCACCCAAGAAAGAAAGTCATTTGAGCCCAAAATTATGCATTTTTATGACTGCAAAAATTGAGTATTTGAGTTGCTTAACACATTACCAAAGGTTTCTATAACCTGCCATTGAGTAATGGCTGTCATATTTACAAGTCCACCATTGCCCTCTCACCCTTCCAACTCTATCTTTGCAGACTGAAGCCCTCTTAAGTTTTATGTCTCTGTGTATTATCTGCCCTGTTGTTTAACCCCTGTTTTCAACCTCCACAGTATCAGGACATGTACTTGTGAGATTTATCCTCTACATTATACTTTGCTGGTCCGAAATGCTTTTGACTTGATAGAGGGAAGACTCTCAAACACGATACAAAATACTGTCGGTATGTCGGTACTTGAATGGTCATGTTGGGTGAAATGGTGTCCCACAGGGGTGCAATATGAATTTTCCTTGTAGTGTTTAATGCAGTGTCTGTGCATGTTCATTCTACCATTTAATTGCTGGCTGGTTTCTCCAATGTAGCATCAGACAACATAGCCATCCACAAAAGCAAGACCTACAGTATTAAAGGATCATACACCTGCACACCTAGCAATGTAGTGTATATGATACAACACACTAAATGTGACCTAGGATGCTACATTGGAGAAACCAGCCAGCAATTAACAGCCTGCTTATTAGAATCACAAGCCAAGCTCTTGCAAGATAGAAAAAGTATTCTGACTCCTTTGGACCACTATGCCAAATCTGGAAGCAAGTTCCTTAATTCATAGTTTGTATAATTACGCATGTTTTCCTGTATATGTAACAAATATGCATTTTGGCTATCCTCTCTTACCCCGTGCCTACCCCTCTGTTACTTTTATTTATACATCCTCTTTTCCATGCTACAAGAGAGCTACTACTCCCTCTTTTCACCCGTCCTTTTGTTTTAATCACCCATTGTATTCCATTAGATTGTAAACTCTCAAGCAGGGACCTCAAAGCCCACTATTCCTGACTGGTACATTGTGTAAAAGTACCATAAGACTAGATGGTAGTCTTACAGGCAGGGTTCTCAACTATTGATGTGTCTGTATTAATGTTTATTTGTTATATGTGTTAACTACCTCACTTAAATTGTATAGCGCTGTGTAATTTGTTGGTGCTTAATAAATAAAAGATAATATATTAGTAAGGTTTAGTGACTAAACCTGCCTGGGAGAATGCATGTTCTCTTACAGTAACAAATGTACAGTACAAAACCTTGACAATCCTTGTGCACTACAATAAATTGTGTGCTTGATAATGGCAAATGTCAAGAGAAAATCTGGTTGAAAACAATCCGATTGCAGTAGTTAAATTACACTATTCTTCAAAATGATTGCAAGCAATATTGCAGCAAATAATGAACAATATTCAAACTGGCAAACGGCGCACTTCTGTCCTCTGCCAGTAAATCCAAAGTATTATAGCAGAGTCTTGTGTGAATAAAATAAAGATTTTTGATTGGATTATATTAAGGTCATAAATACACAGAGGTAACCAGTCTGACATGTTTCACCAAGACAGTTTCATCATAGGGAACAAACGTACATAGCTTCGACCATTAAACTCCCTGACCCGCCCAGAAATTCTATAACTGAAATTTTATGGAAATGTTGATATTATTAAGTAAAGTTTAATAAATGGAAATGCTATTCAAATTTCTTCACCACAAGAGAGGTAAATAATGATCTCAGAATCCTATTTTTTTCCCCCAATATCGAAAATGAGGGACCAAATCTGGAGGGAGGGGGTTATGGATGAGATGATACGAGTTGTTCAACAACATAAGCATGAACAAATTACATATTTTCAGATCTTAAATCGGATACCTATAGCCAGTAATCTGGGGTCCCCTCATCAGTTTTGGGGCATTGGCAAATGATTATAATCATCTATATAAACATAGAACTTGACTGCAGATAAGAACCATACAACCCATCTCATCTGTCCATTTTCCCTGATGTAGAGACTCAGACCATAATAAGTCCTTGGTCTTTTCTTAGGAGACATTTATTAGGAGACATAATATGACAATCGGTCCCCCACAGTATAAGTGCTGTGGATTCTGCTTAGGATCCCTTTCCAGGAAAAAAGCAGAGAAGATGATTAACCTTATAAACTATAACCCAATGAACCCTGTAAAAAAGCTACAATCTGCATAAAAGATATGCATTTATTTTATATAAATATATCCAATCTCTCTTTGTAGCAAACACATTCTAGGTTTTTTTTTTATTAAGGTTTTATCAATTTAAAATCTCATTTTGTAGAAATGTATTTTGACTCTTAGAAAGTCATCCCTTTTACCAGCTTCTTGGGCCCTGATTGATTATTTAATTTGATGCTGTAGGTCAGATCTCTTCATAAAAAGATTGATATAATAGTTGATTCTGCATGGATAGCAACACAAGCTAAAGTGAAACCTAGTTGAAAATCATACAAACATATTTCATTTCAGTGGAGTTTTTAATCGATCGTTACTTTTTGGTCAGTGTTCCTTCATTTTAGTCTGTGCAAAACATGAGAGGATATCACTATTTAATCATGTTTAGCTGAATAGAATATTCACATTATACAGAGTGTTTCTGCATATCTGTTGCTGACAGGTTTTTGAATTATCATTTTAATGAGTTTTCTATGTTATATAAGCAAATGAAGCATGTTCATATTTTATAATGCAACTGCAAAAGCAATGAAAGGTCTAGGGCTAAACCATTTACAATACATAACAAGAGGGATTATACTGTCATGGATTGCAATCAAAACATAAATGTACCCCGTATCATATGCCCTCCAGGCCCAAAGTCAGGAGAAAGAAAAACTGTTGAGGAAGACCCAGATGAGATGCAACAGTAGCTTCTTCCATCCATAGCAATGCATGAGGCAGCAAAGTCTACACGGAAACACAAGCAACGCAAGATTTTAGACAACTCCACGTGTGACAAAATAGAAAGCACACTCACAATCTAGAGACAATATCACAAAATGCATTAGTGGTTTCATAGAGCCAACATACATTTTGGCTATACCTTCTGGCTATTGACAGGGCAGATATCACAAAATAAACAGAATTGCAGGCCTTGTTGTATTTAGTGGAATATGACCTGACTGCGGCGAGTCATGGCCGAAACAAAAGTTGGCTGTATGAAACCACTGATACGTTGTGTATGTCTGGAGTGTGCTTACAGTATATTCTTTCTATTTGGTTAATTTTTAAGGACTTGACAACTTCATCCTTATCTCCTAAACAAATTCTATGTTTATGTTTCTATGTTACTTTAGGTAGCATAGACAAGTTTATTTGTTCCATTACATAGAATAAGCATGTGCCTCGCTAGGCAGTGTGTAGGAGGCAAAAGAAGAGTATTTATTGTTGGTCCCACCTACCCATACAAATGCTCCATCCACCCTTTAGCAATACCCATATCTGGGAACTCTCCCGAGTTTGAACCAGAGATTGCCTGGTGACACGCCCTGCGCCCCGCCCATTTTTCCTTTAAACGGCGATGTTTTCCGCTGCCGTCAGCAGGAACGTCCCGGACGTCAGCGGGACCGCCCACCGACATCAAAGGGACCGCCCACTGAAGTCAGTGTGCAGTCCTGGCCGCGTCCCACAAGGGAAGGCTCCAGGTAGCCGGAGCCCAGAAGTTCCCAGGTATGGCAATACCTGCCTCCTCTTAACTACTTACTTCCATATTTTGCATGTGTCCTGTTTATTTCAAACAGAATACAACTCCATAATATAAGATATATATTAACCTGCATCACTGAAAAATTTTGGACAAACTAAATAATGGACATGAAAAAATAGAAAATGGCACTGTCTGTTAAACATAGGCATCTTATTAAAACACATCTTTCCTTACTTCATGCCATAACGCAATGATTATGAGCACATTGAGATGTGTAAAATGTGGTAAATAAGTAGATGATTGCTATATTTTTCTTAAATTAAGTTCTAGCCTAATCATATATAGTGAAACTGATGTTTGTACCAAAATAATCACCCAATAAATTGAATTCCTTGAATGAGTTATTGTAAATGGTGGTTACTTATAATCAAAACATCATATATATGGTAATGGCATTAAGTGTCTCCATCAAAATAACTGGCTTTATCAACCTCAAAAAAAGCTATTAACCAGAACAGTCTTGAAATGTGCTATGTGTCAGTCTACTCTAAACCATTAAGAAGACATTACAGTAATAATCAAAAGCTAAAATGATCTAATATGATCTAATATCTATGTATGCATTACATAACATTACAATGGTAAAATGTAAACAGTGCCAAGGTAATAAATCACTTGTAATTTTCTAATTTGTATTCTTTATTGTCATCCTGAGTGAAGCCAGCCATTGTCACATTATGTATTAAATTAGAAGAATTGACCGTGTATAAAAAAAATAAAAGGATATATTATATTTTGATATACTGTAATCTAATTAAAATATTAATATAATATAATCTAATGCAAAATAATAAAATTCAATCTATAAATATAACGCTAAATTTGAACAAATCACAGAAAATTGTAGTATAATGTTATTTTAGAGAGAGTCTGTTAATTTTAAGTTTTTAATTTAACTGTAGAAATCAATACATTGTGTTTGAAAACCCTCCCAGGTGTTAAATAATAATTATTTATGGGTGATAAAAGTGCCATGTGCCTTTGTTATATGATGATTCATAGTTGCTCCCCTTGACATCCTAAACCTGAGCTGCATCCTGTGAGAGTGCGAGCTTAAAGTAATGGCAAGTGACATTCCCAGGGTTTAATGAGTAAAGTATGGGTTTAGTTAAATATTCTAAAAAAAGTGATATTATGAAAAGGTACCGGTTAATTGAGCAAATTATTAATATGATATCCTTTTACTAAGCAAAGTATCTAAACATGTCTGAATTTACTCACATATCACATATTCATAATCATAACCACAATATCAATGCTTGTTGAAGGGCATATCATCAAAAGAGCAAAAGTGGTATTGCACATACAATTATGACTAAATACATTTAATATTATTTATGTAGCTCTACATCTGTGAAATCGAGAATGGGTATATCCTAAAATATATCAAAATGCAATGTTTAACATTTTTATCTGTATGATGGCATTTTGTAGACATGATAGTATGTTTTGAAATTATGTAGTTGTATTTTTCCTGTGTAATATTGAAAATTTTGAATGTCAGAGGTATTTTACAACCCAATATTAGTTTAACCTTAAACCTTAAAAGATAAAAGATGTACAGCATCTTGTACACCAACATTATTTCAAGTCTTTATTTGGTGTATGAACTGCATGTGTCCTACAGCTTTTTAGTTCTTTTTAGTTTTGCAAAATTAGTAAAGGAAATTTTTAATAGTGAATCCTGCAGAGTGTGAAATAAAAGTCAACTTCCCATTAGTACAAGTACTTTCCGGTACCAGGTAGTTGTTATTCAACTGTGTCTGTTGGATTTATGAGCTGTTGTCTAAAACAATTAGAACTGTGACTGGGAAGACACAGTAAGAAATCTATTTAATGAACATAGAAATCTATGACAAAGTGATGTGCACTGCATTCTATATAAGTATTTGACAGCGTGTCATTGTGTGACTTCCTAGTTTTGAAGTCACATTAGCAGTTTTGACAATAGGGCTCTAACATAGAGCTTGAATTCCAATATTGAGGTCGATCAACCTTGTTGTTGAACTATGGCATGATCTAAAAATTAATTTACCATTATTAATACCAGTTACATGCTCTAATATATCACAATAGGGGCTGATTTAATGTGGGTCAAAAAGGGGCAGCTGCCACGGATCCAGTCATTCCTGGGGGGGCCTAATTTGATGGCTGCCACCACAATTTGTGTTGTCTGCCACCCTGCCAGTTTTCTCCAGAGGCGGACTGGACTGTCCACGTCTGAAGGAGCAGGGCTGTAAAGTAAAGGGAGTGCAAGATGTGTTAATCATGCCGGTTATTGATGCTGACCACTGCAATGGACCACTTAAGCAGAGGTCTGTCGGAGCAGACCTCACGCTCACACCACAGGACCACAGGAAGGTAAGAGATGCTGAGCAAGCGGATAGATTGATAGAAAGAGCGGAGATATTAAGAAAATAGAATGATAAGGACAAAGGGATGAGATAAGGAGAAAGAAGACAGATAGAGATAAAGAGGAAAAAAGAAAAGAAAGAGATAATGAGAGATCAGGAGAAAGGAGAGAGATGTGTGTTTTGATACCTCCTATGCATAGATTGATGCACTCTCAGTTAAGGGTAAAACAGGCTTCTTTAATTTGTATAGCTTCATAACATACAACTGCCATGCTGAGCTGGTTAGCTCCAAACTGCAGTTACTACAACTAACACTGAACTCTCGAGCACCCTCTGCAGGTTGCTTGTATAACATTGCTACAATGTGGAGAAAGGCAAGTGATAATGAGTAGTCGGGGTACAGAGAAAGGGAAAGATAGGGACAAAAAGGAGAGATAAAAAGAGAGAGGCGAGATGAGATAAAAAATGTGATTTAATTTATTTGCATGAATTCTAGTCTGACACACACGTGTGTGTGGTTGGGGAAGCATTTCATTCATGGACCCAGGACTTTGTACAGGACTGGGCCAAAAACAGTTGTTCCTTGAGTATGAAACAACACCTAAGAGGATCGTGACTAGCACGTTCATCTTCGGTCACTCGCCAGACCTGCACCATTCATTTACTATACGATCAGCATTGTGTTGTTCTCCTGTCCTGCCTTGCACATGTGGTGTTAGTCACCTCTTAATCTGCAGAGTCAGTCCAGCAAGTACACATGACCCTTGTATGGATATTAAAGCTTTAACTCAAGTCATGCTACTCATTCCAGTAAGAGATTTTGTTCTTATATTATTATTATAAATGTAGATAAAATTAAACATCACATAAGCCACCTAATAGTTTTAGATAAAGTAATAAAACAATGTTGCAACATGAACTGAGTGTCATACTGTGAGCAATACATAAATTACACCAACATGGCATTTACAGTCATGCACAATTAATTCTCCGCAAAATGTGTATTTTTATTATTTTAGCCTTTTAAAATATGTTTCCTATGAGGCATGTAGAGTACAAAGTTCAGAGTGCAGAGACAAACAATAAGCAGAACATTCTATGTTATCACTCATGCTATGCATGCACACTGTAATGTTGGAGCTCTAACTATTGCTTACCTGGGACCTCAAAACCCTGAGTACGACATCTAAATTCCAGGCCTCCAAGGCAGTGCTTTGATCAATTTGGTTTTAGAGAGCACTTCCAGGTAGATTTAATGGGAGCAAATCCTTCAAAATACATTTAATGGAGACATGGAATACACCTATTAATCTAATTATATGTTGCTCTTAAAAATAAAATAATCTCAAGAATCATGTGGCTTTAGCTTACAACCCTCTTTGGACGTTCTGTTATTAGTTCCAGAGATTATATCGCCATTCGTGAACATAAAGAAGATCAAGAGGCATTCTACTTTCACAAAGCAAAAATCCAGAAACACATAAATGTGATAATCTAAGCTAGTTTGAGCCTACAGCCTGTCTCTCAAGGGTGTTAAGTGTATGTGCCTGCATGAGCCCTGTGGGCATGTGTTTACAGCTTGCCAGCGCAATAAGTTCAGCTGTGCCTGATTTGTATTATTGAGATCGAGCTTGGCTGGACAGGTTAAGGTACTGATGTGAGAAAAAATCAGTGATGCTGGTGAAATTTCAATTATGTTAGGGGATGTTATATGACCATGAACAGCAAGTAACTTTTAAACTAAAAAGTTCTGACAAGCAAACATGGAAATAAACATTTAAGCAATTCATATTTAATTATTAATTGCATATATAAGGAGTCCCCCTTTATTTAAACATAGAAGATTAAACTTTCTAGGATATTTGACATTTTATGTGCATGCAACTGTGAAGCCTTGTTTCCTACTAGTATTTAAACTAAAATGTATTTGCAATTACATGCCTAATAAAATCATTTTATAGCCTTCAGTTATGAGCTTAATTTGTAACCAGGAAATTAAAATATAGTTGTTAAGACATATACTATCTGTTAATTAGGTTTGCCGGTTTGCATATTACTTAAACATCTAAATATATTATTTGTTTGTAACCTATAGGATTACTCTTTTCACATAAAAACATACATTTTGAACATTTGACTGCATATGTACACCAAATGTTCTATAATTATTGATTGATAAATAGCTATGATTGTTATTTATTGGAATATTGGATTGCTCTCTGTCTGGCACAGAATTAGAACTTCATAATGTTCTAGTCAATCCTCTTGAGAGTTATGTTTGTCTGTTCATTTTCCACATTTATGATGCATTTTGTGTCAATCCTGTGTTACCTAAATATTCTACTTTTACATAAACAGACCAAACATTAATTAAAAATGCAAATAATTAAGTCAATCAATTTCTGGCTACACAGATATACAGATTAGATGATATTTTTCATGGATTTTATAAAATCTCCTTTAATATAATATCTTAATCTATATGGAGCATGCATTTTAAGTGTGTGGATGTGTAAATCAATGGCTACAAATTGTGAGATCTCCGGATCTCCAGATTTCCTGAGATAAGGCTCCAGGCAGGGCAGCAGAGGCTTTCCAGCTGTGATATTAAGGTTCTGATAATAAACAGACATAAATTCGGTTCTACAGTTTTTTTAAAAGACTAACCTTCAAAGTCAACACCATAGTCTGTTTTCTTCTAATTTGTTTAATTATTGTGTTATGAAGGTTCTCTTAAAACCAGGCAATTCCGACATCTGGGATTGTCTGTACCAGAAAGTGGGGTGTAGCATTTTACTAAAAATGTGCCAATGTGGATCCGGCACCTGCTATGAAATGCATAAGAAGACTATGCCTACACCAGCATTCTAAGTGTGTAGTGGGGTGACAAAGACACAGTTTGCTTGTGTTGCTATTTGGTATTGGACTTTAACTTCTGCAAAATATATGCCTAAAAAGCATAACATCGATAATAGACTTGTGCACTTGGATATGTATGGACTTGTTTTTTAATGAATATTGTTAATTTTGTGTTTATGTAACATAACGAAGAGTGCCGTGACGAAACAAACAAAAACAAACTCCACCAAAATGTTGCTACATTTCATTAATTTGTTTGCCTTTTATATACGAGTCATTTCTCTCCCTCACACATTTTTCTGACAGTAATTACAAAATGTAACTTTTTCTGGGATCAGGAAGGCATAAACAAGCTATGATTAGCATTTTGGCAGCATTCCCAGAAAACGTGGTCAAGATTGAAAATGGCTACATGCGTTAAGTGTTCAGAGTCCAATAAATCTAATATTAAGTATTAGCCAATGCTTACTGCCCAGGAAACAATGAGAGACCGAACACAAAAGGCTAAATACCAAAAAAGTAAAAAGGCTATAGTTAACCATTGTAGTGCCAGACAATTCCTATCTCAGATCACTCTAAAACTAAACTTAATATCATTAAAAATCTTAACCAAATAATAGAGATTTGAAAAGATGGGGAAAGGAAAAATAAACATTTCAGGGGTTCTGTGGACCTCAACCTTCTTCTGCTGGGAGGCTGTTCCACATAGCCACCACCCCTCAACATTCATTACATTAAGCAAACATTTATCACATTAAGTAAAAGTAAACATCTCAGTGCCTGTAAGGAAAGCTATGCATTAATATACAGACAAGCGAGGATTATAATTTAGAGCAGCTTTTATTGTAGGCACTGTGTTTGCACACTACACACTCCTCTCCTTTCTCCTGTCGTGAAAGAGAGATGCAAGATCATTTGTATTATCTGTAACCAGTGCTTAAATATACAAAGAGATATCAATATCAATGTGCTTGATTGTGACCAATATACATTTTGATCATGTGTGAGAAGCAACATTTTACATTTTGCAAACAATGATTAAATTAGGTTTTCCGTCCTATTAAACCACCTTATTTTACATTGCAGTTTTAATGAAATAAACAGGACACTTAACAGAGAAAAACATGTTGAGTAATGTTTAATAGTCAAAGAATGGTGAAATAATCATTGTAAATAGTATAAAACAAAGTACATTACACATATCAAACGGATTCATTACTTTACTTCACTTGGTATCAAGATGATGAAGCATGTACTGTGGGGAAACGGATAATTAATGTTACTATATCACCAGTCTGTCAGCTTTTATTATTCTTGTACTAAGCTCCATGCTAGTGATCTTCTGCTGTTCTGAAAAATCACATTGCTTCTGTCACCCACATTTAGATTTCTGTAACATATTTTGACAACACGTCCCTACAGGACATGATGCAATCTGCATGAGCATATTAAAACCCTGACCTGGCAGGAATTAAGCTAAAAGATTTAGTAGACTAATTTAAAAATAAAACCATGTAGTAATAGAATTTAGATTCTGTATGAAAATTGATGGTTGAATGATGGAGTTATTTTCTCCAAGTATACAGGTGAGTCTTGGACAAACAAGTCATATTGAATAATGTTCATCCATATGAAATATGTCATTTGTACCTAAATGTCTTATTGCCTTAAATCCTGCAATGATATATAAAAATAAATAAAAGTAACAAATACAAATATATTTTTTATAAGAAAACATTAAACAAACATTAGATATGAGCTGTGAATAGCCCTAGGTAGATAAATATGTTCTTTCCCATAATGACCTATGGTAATTTGCGTTTATGTGGCTACGCCAAATGCTTGGGATCACAGATCCCACCTTTTCAACATATGTATATTTAACATATAGATTTAACACGTCTGAATTTAATTTATTTTTGTTAGGTTAAAAAAACCAGTGTATTATTCAAAGAAAATACTGTATCATAAATATTAATTTATAAAGATACTAGAAGCAATTTAAATAGCATCACAGAGGCTCTGTCTCTTCTGACACTAACACAGGTTGAATGACAAATACTGAGTCACCCGTGTCGTGATAGGAGTTCTTAAATACACATTTGGGAAATGTAAGCACTTAGAAAGTACTAAATGTATTCTTGGTATGGTTTTATTCTGCCAAGAAAAAAACCGAGATTGGCATACAACAAAGGAAAATGGAAGTTGGTACTAACTTTCAAAATAACATCACATTTACACAACTAGAGTGCTGGTAATAATTAAGAAACTAGATGTGTCAATTAGTACCAGTTTTCATAAATTCAATACATCATGCATTTTTAACAAAATACACAATATGACCAACAGATGTAAAAAATTAAGCACATAGTCATGCTATCTCCATAGACAAACATAGGTAGTAGAATGGATTGTATTGAATAGCTCAGTTACTTTTAACATGCCACTGTCGTAGGATGCCACCTTTGCCACAAATCAGTTCTACCTTAGATCTGTCCTGGTCTACTGTAAGTGTTCTTATTATGAGGTGGAAGCATCAAGTATTAACTCAGTCATGAAACAGTAGACCACTCACACTCACAACGTGGGGCTATAGAGTGTTGAAAACTGCATGTCTTCTGTACCATCACTTACTACAGGGTTCCAAATTGCATCAGCAAGCAACATCTGTATAAGCAATGTGCGTCATGAGCTTCATGAATTGGGTTTCCATTAGACTTGTGAAAACAGACCAAAAACGATTCAGACAAATTTTTCATTTCCCTTTTTAGTCCTTTCGTTTGGACAACAAATTTTGTACATTCGGAAACTAAATTCGTCACTCACCATCATTCACTTTCTCTTTCGCAATCTTTTAGATTCTCATTTCTGTTCTCACACTCTCTCTGAAGATCTCCCTACCTTCTCTGCTGACCTTATTCTGTCTTCTTTTTTCTCGGTCTTCTTCTCTGTGGACAACTGTACATGTCCTTTCGGTGAACAGAAAGAGAACAGAAAGTGGAATTGGACACTGAATTACTCATTTATTAAAAGTTTGTGAAAACAACCTGTCAGATTCCAGAATATCCCCAGTCCTAATGAATCTGCCCATATACAACATACTTTTTGTTAAATGCAAAGTCATACTGGAATTTATTAGAAACAAAGAAATGTTCAACTCAAATAACAGGTGATTTGCAAAAGGGTAGAGCCTCTGGGCACACTTCCTCCACTGTTTAAAGGAATAGGATGAATATCACCAGACCTAATAATTATGCCCATATTTCCCCAATTGGAGAAACTGAGGATAGGGTGTGCCTGTAGGCCCCGCCCTTTTGCAAATCGCCCGTTATGTTAGTTGGTCATTTCTATAATAAGCATTGTCTTGAGCCAACCCTCTCCCCTGATTACAGGAATAGACACAAACTCTCTCCTGATTGGAGGAACAGTGGAGAGGGTGTGCACAAAGGCTCCACCCTTTTGCCACAGTTAAGCTGAAGGCCTAAATAATGAAGACAAGTTTGCTGAGAAAGATATTCATTTGTGCACCTCTCCTTCTCCATGAATCTACTGAGCTACAGCATGAGAAAGCATGAAAGAGTAAGAGCATGAGAGAGTGAGTAAGAGTATGAGAGTAAGAAAGAGCGTACGAGTGAGAGACTATGGATGGTGACAAATATAGGATCCACCCTATATTACAAATACTCTGGGTACTTCCCTGGTGTTGCCCCTACTGGAAAGTTAGTTGGATGAGGGATTATGGTTTGGGGCTGTTTTTCAGGGTTTAGGATTTGTTCCTCTACTTACAGTGAAAGACATTTTAGACAATTGTATGATTCCAGCTTTGTGGCTACAGTTTAGGGAAGGCCCTTTCCTTTTTCTAGCATGACTGTGCCCCTGTACACAAAGCCAGGTCCATTTTGGAATGGGATATCCAATAAGCTTACGTAAGTGCAATGGTCTGGTGTCCACATACTTCATATAGATAGCTATACCAAGGGTAGCTTTAAAATTGACAGCGCATGTTCACAGACCATGTGTTTCATTTATTGATCTGGTATACAAAATGCGTATAAATGAATTTTTTATATTCACATTAGTTTAGCATCATTATAAAGCAACAATCTTATTCTGCATTGAACACGTGTGCACTTGAAAAAAAAAGCAACTAAGACCCTTATTATTTATCCTGAACTTCTTACTGCTACCATGGGTACTGATAATTTATGTGAGACTCTTATGAGTCACATTTTGCCGTTAACCATACAACTTGCCATGCTTCTGTTTCTATGTTGTTCAGCTATCATGAGTGATTATCACTCATTATCATGCATTCCTGGGAATGTAGTTTTTATCATGAATGTTAATGTAAATTTAGAAGCATATATTGGTTTTCTACAGCTATATGAAATATTTATAAATATATATAGTATATCAGTACATAAGCATATTTTGCCCTTCCTCTTTGTAAACGTTTGCAATTACCGGTAATACATATACCCTCTGGGAATTTCTGTAGGTTCTCACTTCAACTTTAATTATTCTAATTACGTTAAATGTTTGTTTCGCTTACTCTCATTTGTTCTTTATTCCCAGCTTGTTGTGTGTTTGTCAGGTTTTTGTTACAGCTGCATTTACTTGTATTAACTCAAATTATGTCCTAACCCTGATGAAACTAAACTCTTTGAAACTATTTGATTCATTGACCCTTTAAAGGTGCTGTGCCGCCTACTCTGCTGAATAACATTACTGAACTACATTGTTGCAGCTGAAACATCATTCCTAGTACTGATGCATCATGACCTTTTTTAATTATATAAAATTTCACCTCATTCATAATCTTCACTAGGAACACTTGTCTGACACAATAGGTTGTTGCCATAACTGAAAATTATTCAAAGGAAGGAATATATAACAGTTCTTCAAAGGTTTATTTTCTTAACATAGTAGAAACACATTCTAACCCCATGTCCTTACATACGCACACACACTCTGTAAACGACATGCTAATACCCTCACTCTCTAACACCTTACACATGCAAAAACACATATACTCGAAACACCATACATTAAAACATGCTCACACTCAAATGCCATACACAAACATACATACACTCACTCGAATATCATACACTAACACGCACATGCTCAAACACCATACACTAATGCATTCCCATACACATTCTAACACCCTACACATTCTAACACCATACACTAATGCATTCCCATACACATTCTAACACCCTACACATTCTAACACCATACACTAAGATACACAATATCTCTCCTTGCACATAGCCTACACTACTACAGCAGGGTCATACAATGTTGCAACCATACAAAGGTGCCTGAGTATGGTGCACATGCCTCAGCGTATCCCTCACTTGATGTGGGACAACCCCTAAAAAACAGGAAAATGTGCTTCTTTTTACAATAGAGATGTAGACCTGGCACATTGTAAAGGTTCAATTAGGACATGAATGTGGAATGCTCATCATTAGGCATAACAAAATGTAACTATTTTATTAAACGTTAATGTAACCATATAACATTCTATTATGTAGCGAACAAAATGGTTTCAAAGAATGTAATACCAAGTCAGATATAAAAAGTCAAGTGAACCCATTGGTTCTCTCTGCAGGCAACTGCCTGTTAACATCCTTGTAATCACTAATCTAGAATGCTGCAAAGATACAATTTAATGCAAAGGTCTTAGGTGTTCTGCTTTTATCTCTGTGAATGGTTGTATATTGTCTCTGTGTAATAATGTGCAGCAATTCTGAATAAAGAATAAATGGCAAAACTTGAAAGAAGTAACCATTTTGCTTAGAGCTAGCGCTTTCTCATAACAGCATTGATGTAGAATTAAAAACATTTCAGTATTTCCAACAGATCAGATAAAACGTCTACCTAATAAAAGAAGCTGACAAAGTAACTCTAAAAAACAAAGCCTAAGAGTATTGCATAGCTATGTGTGAATAATATAACTGTCCCTTTAAATGGTCTCATTCTTTTCTTTTGTATTTTTTTTCTTTTTTTATAGTTTGTTTATTTCTCTATTTTTGGTCCTATTCCACCTTCTATAAAAACATTGACTAAACTGCAGTAACCATGCTATTTGTGTTGGGGGGGTTTTTCCAGTCATTTGATATTAAATAACGTAATTTTTATTTTAGGTAAATTAGAACATATTTTTGATACAAATATAAAAAATAAAATAAAAAACAAATATTTCCTTTTTGTAGAGCTGTAATGACAGACGATTGCAACCACATGTTTATCGTTTGAGAATATTTATTACAATATTGTTGAAAGGCTGGATTACATTTTGATTAAAGAGCAAAAAATATCCAGATTACAAGACTATTTTTTCAAAAGCCAGTTGCAGTGTCATGTATGGCTTAACTGTCTGTCTATACATCCATGTATTAGAGATCAAGTACATTCTGATAAGTGTTATGTTTGATGTGACACTGACAATAATATAATCATCTCTTGAACGAGCCCCTTGAATTTGACTCTGCTCATAACAAGAGTATAAATACAAACTAGTGAAGAGCTGGCTAAATTGCCTCCTCCCTGGCAGTCTTTTTTGTTCTCAAGCACTTTTGGGAGGACAATTGCAAATATCTTGATATCCAGAAGCCTGAGTCCAGTTCTATTCTTGCTCTGCCATGGCCGAGTTGCCCAACTTTATGGACCCACCTGGGTAAGTAAGCAAAAGGTATTCCCTACACCTGCTTGGAGTGCCAAAGGACTGTGATAGCAAAACAGTTTCCACCTTAGATTCATAAGAAACAAAAAACCAACAACATTCCTTTAAAATTCATAATTGTTTTTTTTTTTAGTATCCATAGCCATCATTTTTAATGCAGATATACCTGGGCATATACCTCAGCATTCCTGGGAATTTCTGGGCTCCGGCTACCCAGAGCCATGGAAAATGTTTACGTAATAAGCAGTGTTCATTCATTATTGTATTGATGAATGAATGATAAAAAAGACCCAAATTTACAACAAATAGGGAAGGCAACCTGCTTAGCAACTAAAGAGCCTTTTTAACATTTGCTTTATTGTGAAATGTACCATATTTATTGTAAACAGCATGAAACATTTTATACACTGCGTATGTCTACTGAGAAGTACTTTATTCATGTTCTAACTGTCCAACTGTTAAGAGATTCTTTTCTATTGAAGGTTCATTACTGTTGCAAAAATACCTAATTTATTCTAAACAGCATGGATTGGTGCTATGTTTTGACATTTTAAATGTTTCTCAAATCATATAATTTAATATAAAATAATTAAAACTATAATATCTTTAGCTGTCACGACTGGATAACATAATGCTCTTATCACCATAGTAATCAAACAAATGGTCCCGTCAGCAGGAACGCTCCTTTTCTATTTTCTATCACCATTTATATATAAAACCCATTAAGATACAGCCGTCCTTTGTATACTCCTCAGAGTAAGGAAGAAGTTTGAGCCACAATAGCAACAGAGGCAGGGCACAGACACATACCGCCATACAGGGCCGTAGGAAGGGTGAAGCGAGAGAGGCACTCGCGTTGGGCTCAGCTGCGAGGGGGCGCACAGCCGCCCGATCAGCAGCTGCAGCCTCCAGGACAGCTCAACAGGGCCTTTGAGCTGGTTCGAGAGGCAAGAGATCACAGGTGCATTAGATAACGCAACATTAGACAGGCTAATCACAATAGGCTTTTAAATCCACTCTGCATCCACCAGGGGTCACCAAGGAGTTGTTTACAAACTAATTAAATGGATTCATAACTAGATTTCATCTGCGCCCGTAGGATGCAATGAATTGACTAAATCACGTTTTTATTAAATAGATTAGACATAACATTTGTCTAGGATAAACTCAAAATATAAAATATGTGACAAATCAAAATGAAAGATCTACATCATTCCAAATTCTCTGTCTGTCTGTCTCTCTCTATATATATATATTTATGTGTGTGTACAGTATATATATATATATATAATATATATTATATATATATATATATATATGGAAATGTTTCCCATTCATCCAGTAGAGCATTTGTGAGGTCAGGCACCGATGTTGCACAAGAAGGCCTGGCTCGCAATCTCTGTTAAAGTTCATCCCAAAGGTGTTCGATGGGGTTGACTTTGGGCCGGTTCTTCCACACCAAACTCATCCAACCATGTCTTTATAGACCTTGCTTTGTGTACAGGGCCACAGTCATGCTTGTATAGAAAAGGACCTTCCCCAAACTGTTCCCAGAAAGTTGGAAGCATAGCATTGTCCAAAATGACATTTTGGAGAATGCTATATGTATATAAAAATATATATTACAGTATCATTTAACCTGCCTTTTTGGGGCTAATGTATGAATAGCTGTTAACGTATTTAGAGGTGGTAAGCATAGGAATTTAGCAGTTCCATCTGCAAATGACATTATGACATTACATTTCTATTAAAAAAGAAACATTATAGTGATACAAATTTAAAAGGAATCTGTTTTCACATACCTTCCACATTTACTCGAAATAGACCAGTGGGGACCCTAAGCAGCTGCCTAATCTTTGTTTATAATCTGTATTCAAATATTCATGTAATGGTAAAGCATTTGTTTCACAGCTTAATATTGGCAGCCTTATAGGCAAGAACCACACACAGCGAGGAGCCTACTTATTATTTAATTGTTCATTCTAGCAATATCCTGGCGATTTTGTAAAGATTTCTGCTTGGGATAGTAATTTACCCAAGATGTGGCCTTGATTCATACAGTATGTCTGGCTATACCGAAAGAGAAAACACACCATCAAGCTGTTAGAGATCTTGTTGTGATTCCAATCGCAATCTTTCTGAGCTGAGAAAGATAGCAGTTCAGGTGATTGATGTAGTGGTTATCACAACAAGATTGCCTATGCATTTGGGAAGTAATGTGTTTTTTCCCCCTCATAGGGTTATGTGAGGATATCTGCATAAAATCCTACACAATTCAAATCATATATTTTAAAAAAAAATGTGATATGGACGTCTGATGTAGTGTGTCATATGTGAACCCTTGCAAGCACCAACAGAGCACATTTGTTTCTTCTGTAAAAATAATGATGGATAAAAGCCATTTTGAAACCTTAAGATCTCATTTATAGTTATTAAGAACATGTGTATATTTAATTTGGTAATTCCACAACAATGCCCATCATACGGTCCTAATACAGTATAGTTGGATTTATTTTAAATGTAATTTCAAGTCCCTAATAATGAAGCTAGAAAATAAATAAAGGGCAAATAATTTTATGGATAAATTCAGCTACAAGAGAAGAAAACTAAGAATTATCCTACATTTGAAGGTTGTGTTCCAGGTGGCATTCAGATTACAGCTGGAGCAGGCATCTTGTCTTGCTGAGCAAGCAGTAAGCAATCTATGAAGCAGAGCTGATTAATTCAAGCTGATGTGTTTTATTTTGTCACAGTCTATAGAATGAAAAAATTGATATTTTGAGCTAATTATTACAGTTTTGATTGTTGCCTGGTTAAATGAGCCTACTGCAATGTGGACTCCAGTTACGCGGCCTGGGGAATTCTATTCATTTGATAACACAAAGGTGAGAAGCAGGATGTGTTTCATTAAAAGGGAAGTCCCAAAATGTGTTTGCTTTGATTAGATTGGACATAATGTGATACCAATGTTTAGTATGTATAATACAGGAATCATTTTATTTTACATTAATTATGTTTTATTTGTGCTGATGTGGAAAAATAGTTGGGTGCAAGAAATAAGTGCTCTTGGGCCCCAAGCTCCTTAATCTGGCCTTGGGGTGTTTTGTAGATTGAGCCAAAAGACAGAGCTAGAACACAGATATGAACATACCTGGGAACTCTCCGGGTTTGACCCGGAGATTGCCGGTTGAAGCACCGGGTGGCGTCTTGAAACGCCCAATCCATGCCCATTTCTCTTTAAATGGGGGTGGTGCCCACTGACGTCAGTGTGCAGTCCTGGCCGCGTCCCGCAAGGGATGGATCCGGGTAGCCGGAGGCCAGAAGTTCCTAGGTATGCATATGAATGACTAAAACCATAATGCTAAATGCTATTAAAAAACCCAATATTTCCAAGCCATATTTTTAATATGATCCTAGTAAGAAAAAAAACTGTAGGAGTTCTCCTTTAATTGTTATTTTTTTGTTTTTTGAATCCTTGAGTATATATGGCATCATTTTTTTCTCTGCAGTAAATGTCAAACCTCATTTAAGCACCATAAAGCATGCTTTTTAAATTTTCTCGTGATTACATAAATCACGTGGTAGCTGAACCTCATTAGATACAAATGAGCAGGAAGGCTAGTGCTCTATAATTTTAAAGAACATCTTAAGAAGTGTACTTCAAACCGGTAGTGAATACCATTCGCTATACCTTAAGTGGGAGTTGCTGCAGTGTTACATTTTTTAAATGTTTTCAGTATATGTTGTGTGGGAAAAAATTAAAATAATTTATCTACTCCACTTTTTAAAAAACGTAGTCGTTTAAGAGGAAAATACAAAGATAATTTTTTTAACAAATACTGAAAAAACGAAGTCCTGTTTGACTCTTTGCTGTGGTCATTGGCATAGCGAGACACCACAGGGCCCTGGTGTAAAGATTGCCCCCTGGCCCTCGACTTCACAAACAACATGTTCCACAGTGCTACCTTTGCCTCCAAACAGTAGTAAGTGCCATTTTTGGCCTCAAATAAGATATCAGTGTCATTAATGCTACCAAACAGCTTGACAGTGCCTCCAAAAAGCTTGTCTGTACCATCTTTGCCATCACACCAAACAACCTGCCTAATCCATCTGTGCTACCAGCCTGTCTGTGCCATCTTTGCCCCCCCAAAAAACTACATATAATTCTATATATAATATTCTATATATATCAATCTAACCTACACTCATTTATTCATATTCTCTCCATTTTACACTCCCTCATACCTCACCCACAGCTTACCGTTTTTTACTTCAACATGACGTGACCCTGTTGCATTCCTGCCTTTCCATGCTGGTCCAAGATTGTTCACAAAGGGCCAGTCTAACATGGCCCCTGCGACCCTGGTAGTCATGCCACTGGTTGTGGTAGTGCATTAGTACATGGATCTGCAGCATAAAATACGGCATTGTAGTAGGATTCTTTTAGCCTAAAAAAAGGTTTTAGTTTCAGTTAAGTTTTGTAATATTAAAGTCTGTTTTCTGTTCACAATATAGTTACAGAGTTTTATTTAATACACGGTAAAACAAAAAAAAGAAAAATGTCTACATAACAAGGGCATGCAGTAATCACACTGAATTCCATCACCTGTGTGTAACACACATGGAGTATTTATTCTTAGCCTTGTGCAATATTAAAAGCCAATCTGACAATTCTGTTTAGGTAAAGGTTAGATTTCACATCATGTATCATTCCATACACCGTGTTAATAATATCTTATAACATAGTTGTCAGAAAACAATGCTGCCAAAATGTTATATCTATGTAAATGACAATGCATAGGCATATTATGTTTTTTTTATGCTTGTTTATCCGAAAGTGCTATTTTTACTACTTCTAATGGAATAAACTACTACAACCATGCCTACTACAATGCTTTCTGAAATTCAGTAATACATTGAGCCTAAACAAGCTGTACTGCTTTGATTTAAACGTTTTCCGCCGGAACTGTAAGTATTTTTGGAAATTTACTAGTAAAATTACTGGGGTAACAAGGCGAAACATTTACTAGTGTAACAAGGGCCTAAGATGGATTTTACACCTCGTCTGGATGCTTTTATTGGCCCTATATGCATTCTTTCTGTACACGTGTTTTGGACAGGACTGGATAGTACACGTTACAGATAATGTCTTGGGCTGCTTTATTACTAGACCACTTCACTGCCCTTAAAGCTGCCACAACTTTCCCGAGACTGCAAATTATAGCACACACAGTGTATCAAGAAAAATCAGTACAAATTATCAATAATGTAAAAACACAGTTTAAATCTGATATTATAGTGACATGAGTGTTACATGTATTGCATTGCTCCCATTCTGTGTTCCACATGACACTGTATAATCTGCCACTATAATTTCCAGAAAATGAGGGAAAACTGGGTGATTGTTACAAACTAATCTAAAATGAAATAACCACTTGAACCATTGAAGGTGACAATGCAGGCAGCTGTTGTGGTCCACAGTAAGCAGGCTCTCAAATAAACATCAGGGATACTTGATGCAAAGATCTGCCTTGGTAATAGATCTTACAGATTTGTCCATAAGGATAACTTTACTACACCAGGCACCTGTGGCCCTTTACTATGTACACCACTTCTGTTATGCTTTTCTTTTTCATTAGATATCATACATTGTCAAAGGATACTAAATTGACTTCATTTCCATTTCTGCAATGACACTTTCAAAAAACTGTAATAAAAAGCATGAAATGTATCATATTCCTCCATTACACTCTCTCACTAGGTATTTAATTACACTCTTTGATGTACACTTTAGCAAATGATCCTGACAAATTATAATTAAAATGATGTGTCTTTTAGAGCATGAGGTTAGATTTGTAAAAGATTGTATGGTTGTAGATAAAATGCTTAGTTTATTGCAAAATGTGCTCTCCCCCCATTGTGGAGAAGGACCTAACCAAGCACTGACAAGAATAAATCTTGGATAAAGACCTGTGGCTGAAGATGATTGCAGACATGATCTACTAACTGCAGGCCTAGACGAGAATGAGGTCAACTGCAGTAATAAGCTGGTGCAATCAGCAGAGCAAGGTTCACATCAGAGATTGACATTCTCTGTCAAAAGCAGAGATGAAGGCAAGTGGCCATTAAAGTAAACGTAAGTAAAAGCAAAGGTTAAGAGATGGAACATAGAACAGAATTAAGGATTATTTTGCTTATAAAGATAACAACAAAACTTAAAACTTAAACACGACATTTCAGAGCCACAGTGTTTCATATAAATGTAGAAACAATATCCAAGCATATAGATATAGGAGATATAAAAAATATCAGGTGTGATGCTTGTGTTCCTATGACATATTGCTCATGTCCTATAGGCTTAAACCCACAGCAAAAAACTCAGCAACTCAATAGTCACATACTGTGTTTTTACTGAAACAACCAAGCAATGCTTATTGAGAGCCAAGACTTTGAGAGATTGCTGTATGCAATTGTTATATGATACACAACATTATTGTTCCATGTGTTGCACAATCCACTCTAACAGTGCTTAACTATAGGCAACCAGGGCCATAACTATCAGAGGGCAAAAAGGGCAGCTACCTCAGGTGCCGCAAGTGGAGGGATGCACTTGGAATACCCAGCATCACAGATACCCAATGGCCTACTATGCCATAGTTACAGTTCTGTAGGCAAGAATAAGCTATGTTACCGCTTATGCTTCAGTTCACAGACAAATTAAACTAGAGTTTCTTCTGGAACAAGAGCTCAATTGGTGGGAAATAAATTCCATAAACTAGGAAAATAACTTATAAAAATCCTCCCACTTTAAATAGAAATGAAATATACTGCATGTAGGAGAAACTCCGCCTCTCATGGAAACACAACCCTTGCAGGATTTCTGAACCTTTGCCTATATGCCCAAAGAAAAATGGGTTGGGTATGTCAATACCCCTCTCCCACCATCCAGAGGATTCGGAGAAGCAGTGCTCATCTGGAAATCTCCGGGTCAAATCTGGAGAGTTCCCAGGTATGCTGATCATTTAGTGAATAAACCTCATTTGCCTCTGACACACCAACAACACTGCTATAGACAATCGAAAGCATGTATGCCCCGAGTCTTCTATGTAAAACACCAGAAGACGTAAAATCATGAAATGTAGGAAAGTACTTACTATTTTGACTCTTCATACATGCAGCTATCGAAGTCTGCAGGCAATTTCATGCTTCAAAAGGTTTGCGTGTGCCTCACACTCACACCTTGGTGTACAATTACCTTTCTATTTACTTCTTTTTTATTCGGCAAGGCTGTTCTATCAACAATATGATAAAACATCTACTTCAACATTCCCAACTATATCTACTTATAGGTATTTTTTTTAGTTTCTTGGCAACAAGTATAATTTCCCCTGGATATACTCCATGTTTCCATTAATGCTGGTTATTTCAGAGCTGGGCCAAACTGGGACTAAAACCCATGCACTAATCAGGCAAATATCTTGAGCGCAGCATTTAAATAAATGTATATGGTTATAGCAATGTGTCGGCTGAATCATGGGGATTTTCAATACATTGGTTTAGAAAGGTTTTTTGCTCTGATTTTTTTTTTTTTTTTACTATTCCTGTGATGACACTCGGCTTTTTCAAATGTTAGTAAATAGGTGTGAAAACATAATATTTTGGCATCCTCCAGATTATACCACATTAATGTATGTTTTTTTTTAATAAGACTTGGATTTCTTAAATGTTAGCAAATACACATGAAAATATATTTTGGCATCCTGCAGATTACACCACATGTTACTACATCTACAGTCTACAGATGCATGGATAAAAAGTATGTCACTTAATTCTCTGTTATAAGGATAACGGCTTTATTATGAATTATGTGATTTAAACATACTGGGCACTGCATGGGTTTTAAAATGTAGCTAAGGCTATTCGTAAGACCTTGTATTTGGCAGGGTAATCCTTCTGGGAATCTGATTGCTACATTGGAAAATAATCTCTTCTCTGGAAATAAATGGTCACATTGGTTAGTATACCTGCCATTATAAGGCAAGACAGATATATTGATTTGAAGATGAGCAAACAATAAATTATTAATCAGAAGTAAAGTGGAAATACAAAGTGAAAATAAACATGGTTGCCCAATACATTGTCAAGTAGTAGCATGTAGCTTTGTTTAAATGGGGTAATCCAATGCAAATTTATGACTTCCCTGGGGAAAAAAAATGTTTGTCCTCTATACCTGGGGAAACTGTTTTAAATCATTTTGGTAATTTACTATTCACATCCTGTGAAAAAAAATTTCAAAAAATTAAAGTATATTTAAGTAATATGTCCTTTATAGTTCTCTCACCTCTTTGTAGTATATTGATGTCTGAAGATGTTAAACAGAAGAAATATTCGAACAAGAATAAGTCAAGACTAACTCCATGGTTGCAAGCACAAGTGCCCAAAGGGTTAATCTTTGCATTCCAGGTTACACTATACATTTCAATCACTGTACCTTACAATTTTTAATAAATCACTACTATATGTCTTAAATACAGCTTGCTTCATCAGTACACTTCAGCATTCATCTGATTATTAAACATTGTACTTGTAAATACTATCATCCAGTCATAAATACACATATACACACGATGTGTGTGTGTGTCTGTTGAATGTTCTTTTTCTAAATATTGTATGATTCAGACACATGGAACAGAGAGATATAAAGACAGGGTGTGTTTCACATACTCACAGGTATATTTCTATAACACATCATGCCAGCGTTAGGGTGAGTTCCTTCTCTGCATGAAGGAACATGTAGAGAAAAGGTACAAGGTTCTCTGTGGCACTTCTACAAAATAACTGAAGTGATGCTGACTGCTTATCACATTTGCTTGCAGTCTCTTGCATCCCTATGGGGGAACTCTCTTTTCTGAAAGTCAGGGGCTGTTGGAGGGTGAGGAGGGGAGTGGTGGAGAGGATCAGCCTGTGCAATGACTGGTTCCTTCAATACTGCCTCCCAGGCTCCCAAGGACTTTAATTAGCAGCTTTTAGTGCTGGAGGCATAAATGCACCGGCTGTAGAAGGAAGTAAATCTGCTGCGCTGATCCCCAGCTCGCTGATCCTATTGCTGCAGTTGGGAGCATCGTTCCGCTCCTGTGCGCTCTATCCATCACATGTACGGGCGCATACCTTCTGGGAGAATGTGGACTCTCATTAGCAGAAGCTCACATCTATACATGATTTCTATTGGAAAATAATAAGGAAGACACTAAAAAGAAAGTTACTTTCCCAGGTTTCCAGTAAGAGAAACGCCTGCTGATTGTAAGTGTGCTGGATTTATTCTTTTCACTTATTCTGCCATCTATTATATGGTGTTATATAAAGATTAGTCTTCATAGAAGGGGTTGATTGATCTGTTCTTAGTGTAGACAGCTGAACGCAATCTACGTTAATAGCTGCACCAGCAAGGCTGTACTAATTTGTGTCAATATTGGTTCTCCATTAAATAGTGGAGGGGCTGCACAAGACAATATTTTATACGTAATTCACTGCTGGAGTCATTGTCTCTATAATTCAGGGACAACTTGGAACGATCAGAGAGGCTCTAATCAGGCTCTGTGTGTTATTTGCACCCTACATACAGGATTTTAGTTATTATTATCTAAATATTTATTAGACCATTGACTGACATGCATCATTTATTTAGATAAAAATAACAATGTCAACTGGAAACAATTGTGTGCAGGTACATAGAACACATTCAGTACACAAGAAGGGATTCGCTATTTAATTCACTTTCTGTGCAAATATGAGCCCGATTAACGATGTAACATTAGGGTTATGTGCTATTCTGGAGCATGCCAGATGTGTAATGTCTGGGGTCCCTGGAATAGGGGGCTTATGTTAAAACTGCAACCGTGCAATTATAGCAGCCAATAAAAAAAATCTAGTGCAAAGTAGTAATGTGGTGTACATGTCACCATGGTAACATGCAGTTTTACACTATCATTACTTTACTTATAATACTTTGCATATTAATTAGAAATATAGGCAATAAAATGCGTAGTCACAGGTAATGTTAAGTTGAGGGTTAATAGAATTCAAGCAAGGTCCTACACAAAAAAGTACACCAGACAGAAAGACAGGTTTGAGACCATGATTGAAAGTGGGTTTCTATGTAAGTGAGATCAGTACTATATGGGTACATAAGTGTATAAGGTATTTTTTTTGAAATGAGTATTGAGTAATATGTGTGCATTGAATGTGGTGTATGTAGGGCATTGGTATAAGGTGTATAGAGCAAATTGTGTACATTGTGAATGTGTGCAGGGCAAATGTGAACATTGTGAATGTGTACAGGGCAAATGTGTACATTGTGAATGTGTACTTTGTGAATGTGTGTAGGGTGTATGTGTATATATGAATGTGTGTAGAGTGAATGTGTACATTGTGAATGTGTGTAGGGTGAATGTGTACATTGTGAATGTGTGTAGGGTGTATATATGAATGTGTGTAGAGTGACTGTGTACACTGTGAATGTGTGTAGGGCAAATGTGTACACTGTGAATTAGTGAAGGATGTATGTGTACACTGTGAATGTGTGAAGGATGTATGTGTACATTGTGAATGTGTGTAGGGCGAATGTGTACACTGTGAATGTGTGTAGAGTGAATGTGTACCTTGTGAATGTGTGTAGAGTGAATGTGTACAGTGTGAATGTGTGTAGGGCAAATGTGTACACTGTGAATGTGTGAAGGATGTATGTGTACACTGTGAATGTGTGAAGAATGAATGTGTACACTGTGAATGTGTGAAGGATATATGTGTACATTGTGAATGTGTGTAGGGCGAATGTGTACACTGTGAATGTGTGTAGGGTGAATGTGTGGATGTGAACATATAACCTTGTTATGTGTGGTACACAGAATTTTCACCTTTCAAAGATGGCAATGTAACAGTAGCATAGAGTAGATATCACAGGCATGTCACAGGCATGCCACAAAACTGTAACATAATTTTGATCTGCAATGTGCAACTGTACTGCAATGGGGCAAGTGTATTTGCTGATAATTTGAACATAGGCTTGAGGTTTTCATCATAGACATTGTTGCATTAGGAAACTAGTAATTTGCACTCTTTCTTACACAACACATTAGTAGAAAAAAGTGGCAATAAAACACTTCATGTGTTTCAATGCACAGTGATAGCCGAAACTATATTGTCATACAATCGCTATAATCTCCATTTGCAATAATTTGGAGCAGAATCCCTTTGTGGAAATATAGATCTGCTTGGTGGTCAGACTAAAACCGTTTGCAGTAAAGGGGATTTAGGAAGGCATTGCTAAAGAAAAATTGTGAATTAAAACTACCTATGCTTATCAATCGACGGAATCACTTTGGAGATTTATCTCATGGAAACTGAGATATGCGGCTCAGCATTATCTAAACAATATTAGGTCTCGAAGTTCTTTCCTTTCTCCTCGCCACCCTTACAAGAGCTGCTTGCACCAATCAACAACAATCAGCAACTTAACAATAGGAGTGAGATAACTTACTGGTGCAATACTCAGTAATACTCATGCAAATCCTTAGGACTGAAGTTACCTTTTCATTTAGTATACACAACCAATTTTTATGTGTATATTGCTTATTTAACTTATACACTTTTTTATTTAGAGAAATGTAAAAATATAGGATTTAGTGTAAGTGGGGAGTAACAAATCCACTTTAAGCCATTGAGCGTCCATGAAAACTGATTTGCGCTGTATTTTCCCTTCCCTTTTATACTCTCAGAGGATTACGAGATAGAGCTAGAAACAAAATTATGACCATTTTATGTAAGAGGGACATGACCTAAATAAAGATTTGTTTTTACAATATCTCAGACTGGTGCTTAAGTATTGCACTGGAATTACCATTAAGGGGCTGGGGTGGGCAACCTGACTAGTTTGGTGTACATACAGTCTCTATTTAAATCCGCAGACATATGCTTAAAGTTGCTAGGTAAATTTGTAATTTATTTTAGCAACATCATAATTTCATTTTAAAAAAAGGCTGCAGGTCCAATTGTATATGTGAGTCTAAGTAAAGAGATTATCATATGATATTCAACTGCCACACACTACTACAAGATTTCTTTTTAAATTCTTATTCATTTACTCAACCATACCTGCAATAGTATAATATTTTTTTCTTGCAGAATTTAAACGCGGGCATTCTGGTGTTTACAAAAAGACAGAGTAATATGAACTTGTTGATTTAGAGATCTTTCAAATACACAATTATAAAGTTAAATCTATATGCAGAAGTGTTGCAACATATTCAATAAAATAGCTGAATCTTGTTTTTGTTCATAAATATGGAGAGAAAGCACAAGCTTTTATAAAATGCACAGTGTTATTTGACTTTGACCAATACTCGATCATTGTTGTTTGCTAAGATAACTGCTACCTTAGAGGTGGTGAAGTGGAACCTGATGTGATTATGGAGGCACTTCAGGTATCCCTATGGTAGTCAAGCCTCCCACCGGACTTTCAGGGACAAATAATACATCAGAAGATATCTTGCTCTAACTGACTTAGTAATGATGACTCGACTTGCAACACAAAACGTAAATTAGTTCATCTTCCATAATCCATCAGTTATACCTTGCTCTTCTTGATTTAATTGATATAATCTCCAGAATGCTACAAGACGGAAACAAACCACCTTTTTCGCAAGGAGAGTAATGTGAAATTTGAGACGTTACTATAAAACATGCTAAAGCAAAAGAAGGAACTCATTTGAAATTACCGTATTTGCTCGATTATAAGACGACCCTGATTATAAGACGACCCCCCAAAATCTGAATATTAACTTAGGAAAAAAAGAAAAAGCCTGAATATAAGACGACCCCAAAGGAAAAAAGTTTTACCAGTAAATGTTAATTCATGTAAACTATTTTTTTTAATAAAAGCTATGATTGAGAAAAATATTTTTTTTTGTTTTTATTTCCTTGTATTTTCCAACCTGTCCCCCAGTTACGCACATCTGCCCCCAGGCTTGCCACTCCAATATGGCACTGTGGCCCATGATATGCCTTTTAACCCTCTATATGCCACTGTGCCCCATGGTATGCCTTTTGACCCCCCTATGTGCCACTCTGCCTCCAGAAATGCCTTATACCCCTATATCCCATTCTGGCATTTAGGGGGTTAAAAGGCATATTATGGAGCAGAGTGGCATATAGGGAGGTGTAAGGCATTCCAGAAGGCAGAGTGGCATTAAGGAGGTTAAAAGGCATTTCATAGAGCACTCTGCCTCCAGAAATGCCTTATACCCCTATATGCCACTCTGGCATTTAGGGGGTTAAAAGGCATATTATGGGGCAGAGTGGCATATAGGGAGATATATAGGAGGCAGAGTGCTCTATTAAATGCCCCTTTAACGCAACTCTGCCTCCTGAAATGCCTTATACCTCCCTATATGCCACTCTGCCCCATAATATGCCTTTTAACCCCTAAATGCCAGAGTGGCATATAGGGGTATAAGGCATT
>VKOC01022828.1:0-47799 GCA_009364415.1 Spea multiplicata
TACAACTGATTCATCTAATAAGTATTACTTTTTACTTTTTACAAATAATAAACACATTTTTTATGTAATTTATTTTTAACATATATAAGATCCAGATCTTCGTTTTTTCATTTTTTACTTCTCATAATAAAGATTTTTTATATATTTATCGATAAGACAAAACATCCAAATTTTATGTTCCAACGATTTTATTGAAGAATATTTATAAATAACAACAGCGGAAAGTACTTTTAACTTTTGTATCTTTCTTCGTGACCAGTACTGATGGACTAGTATTGAATACATTGACGGTATCTTACCGTGTTATGTCAATACGAGCGTGTGGACTTACACTTTATTTAAATAAGGAGGGGACGAACCAGACGCCGGAGAACGTTGTGCGTGACTCTGCAATCACGTACGCGACGCCAATGACGAGGAGGCAGACGAACAGCCGGATTGGTTACGGTTACGTCGATGACGGAGGACGCCCGCAACCCGGAAATTGTATTTAATCGCCACACTGACCCGTACCGTTTACAGATATACGCTAAATTTAATTTCTTCTCCTGAGGAAGCCAGTATAGCACTGGCGAAACGCGTTGAGAGAGCCGAAAGTACTTTGTGAGAGGACTTATACCAGTGGATTCCGTTCGTTATTGCGCTTTTGCACATCTATAATATAGCTGTGCCTATAAGAACTGTAAGTGCATCCATACCTTCCTCCACTTGGATTTGCCCGAGATTCTGCACCATTTGTGGTCTTTTGTCTTTTAGTATTCTGAAGATATTAAATTCTGATCTTATCGTATCCTGATGAGCCTGATTTACTCAACTAGTTTGTGAGTGGATTTTACACCTTTTTTATTTTTTATCTTTGCAAACATATTGCACTATCAGTGTTGTTTTTTTTCTCCCTATGTATATGCGCTCCTTGGTCGTTTTAAAGCTCTGGTCTTATAAAGGCGGTTTCAGAATTCAAAAAACAGCAGCACAGGCATTGGACGAGAACCTTAGCGTGACGTCGCAAGAGCGAGTTGATTTGACAGACGAGGATCAGCAGCGGTTGCGCGGCGAAATATTCGATTCTTCGTGGTTGTCTTCGTTTTGCCGGCACTGTATTCTGTTTTACGTTCCTTCGGAACGAACAAAAAAACGGACTCTTCGTGCTCGTTTTCATGTTCGCCTGAAGACGAATGAACAAGTCTACTTTCTACTACCTCACCTCTACCCTGCCTACTGGAAAACAACGGTACACAGATGGCTCCGATGTCTTCCCCCATCTTCAGTGTTGCAGGTTTTGGGACGTTTTCTTTCATTTATCGCTGGTCTATGAAGATTCCCTTTTATTTTTATTTGGCTTTTTACACTTACTGACTGTCACAGTGTTATGTTACGGCGCTAAATGTTTTCATGTCACTACGCCTCATCCATATATTCCCTACATATTATACTTACCTTTCGTACACTGTACACTAAAATGTCTGTGGTGCTACGTTCTGGTGCCACCTAGTCTGTTGCTGGTTTGCCTCACACACACAGTACCTGCAGCACCTGCTAATTTTCGCTTCCCTTGGCATTCCCAATGTGACATATTGGTATATTTGGCAAGGAGACTGTGACTTTGCTGGGCTGAGCCTCCTGCAACTAACAGTTATCTCTGATTTAGGCTGACCCGCTTTTCAACCACACTACATTACACGTGATTGTGGAGCTAACCCCTATTACATATATATCATAGTTCCTCTGTACCGATTTGCTATATTTGTTATGTTTTTTTTGTGCTCTTTGGGATGCTTCTTATTCCAGGATGTTACACATTTGCTTTAGCAGTGGGTCTCGGACCCGTGTTGGCTTTCACGGTTTATATACTATGTATTTTACGCAAAGCTGTCATTACCCTCGCGTGATCATACATGCTTGCTCTCTGAGCCGGCCAGCCAGATCCATTGTGGTCCTGGTACTTGGCTTTCCCCGTTCTTCGGGTTTGATGGCTCTCCTACTGAGACGCTTGTTTCTCCCTCGGCCTGGCCTTGGCTGGTTCCTTGGGAGTTTACATGTTTTCAATTGTTCGTATTGTTTACCATATTCTTTCCTTTGTTTTTCTGACGTATACTGCTTTGCCGCTGACTCCTTGATCTCTCCAGGTGTTCTCCATGCATTCTACCACTATTAAACTGACTACTCTAAATGTCAGAGGGCTCAACATGCCTGAACAACGCTCTAAACTAGAATTGACTCGATTTTTCTTTCTCATTATCATTTGCCAATGCTTGCCACCTCTAGTATTGGAACCTCAATACTTGGTGATCATTCCCCTGTTCATGTTGAATTGTCCATTGCCAACCTCCCCCCTAAAGTTTGGGCTTGGAGGCTTAATGACTCCCTTCTGTCCACTCCCGCTCACGTTCTGAGTAAAGAACTCACACAATACTTTACAGAGAACTTTTCGCCACATGCCCCCTTTTCCACGGTATGCGAAGCTCATAAAACGGTGATTAGGGGACATCTGATTAAAATGGGTGCCAACCTTAAAAAATTAGCCTTGGGCGAGATTCTGCTCCTGACGGGCCAAATAGCAGAATTAGAAAGATCTCATAAACTCACCCTTGCCCCACATATATTAACACAGCTCACTGTCCTGAGGGACAGACTGGCTACCCTCACCTGCTAAAAGACAGTTCCTGTTGACCCGTAGTTGTTTTTACGAATTTGGTGACAAGGCCGGTAAGCTATTGGCTAGAGCCTTGTGTGCCAAACGGGCGGCCACCTTTGGCCCTAAGATAAGGGACCGGGAGGGTAGAATCCACTTCTCTACGCCTAAGATAGCAGCCTGCTTTCAACAGTACTATAGCTCTCTGTAAAACCTGCCTCCTGCCTCAGGACCCTTTCCTTCAACTAGCCCTACCTTGCAGTCTTACCTGGATAAGCATTTGGGTGTGCGTCTGCGGTCAGCAGACTCTGCTCTTTTGGAGACCCCTATTACATTGGAAGAAGTACGGGAAGCCATTATCTCCTTGCCTCATGGGAAGTGCCCTGGCCCGGATGGGCTCACGAATCCCTACTATGTGAAATTCCTTAACATCTTAGGTCCCCACTTGGTTATGCTGTTCAATGGACTCACTAAGGGGGACCATTTGGACCCACACACCAATACGGCGCATATAGCTGTGATTCCAAAACCCAGAAGGACGGAGACCAGTGTGGCAACTACTGTTCTATCTAATTCCTTAACACTGATGTTAAGCTCCTAGCCAAGATTTTGGCCACCCGCCTTAAACCTTGCGTCACATCTCTTATACACTTAGACCAGGTGGGCTTTGTCCCGGGGCGGGAGGCACGGGACAACACGATACGGGTATCATGCACATAGGTCCCATATGTCGATGGACCTTGTCTCTACAGACGCTAAGAAGGCCTTTGACAGGGTGGCCTGGCCTTACCTTTTCCAGGTGCTCCGACACCTAGGCTTGGGTCCGACATTCAGAGGTTGGATTGAATCACTGTATTATAGCCCAACGGCCAGAATTTTGGTGAATGGTTTTCTGTCCCAACTGGTCACCCTGTCAAATGGTACCAGACAGGGATGCCCCCTATCCCCACTTCTCTTTATATCGGGTATGGAACCTTTGGCTAATGCTATTAGGAACAATCCTGCTATTAAGGGAATACCCATCGCCAACAAAGAACACAAACTCTCATTATTTGCGGACGACATGTTGTGTCCCCTGTCAGACCCCCAGCACTCTTTACCTCATGTCCTTGCAGAACAAGACACCTTTCAGAAATTCTCTAACTATAAGATTAATATGGATAAATCTGAAATCCTTGTCAACTTGTCTTATCAAGCTAAATTGGCCTTGCGTAATCGCTTTCCCTTTTGGTGGTGCGATACCTTCATTAAATACCTAGGTTTAAAGATTCCAGGAGATCTCTCGTTGTTATATGAATTGAACTTCTTGCCTTTGCTTCATCAGGTCTCTGCGGACCTCCGTAAATGGGCATTTCCACGTGTGTCCTGGTTTGGGAGGGTGTCAGTCATAAAAATTAATATTTGCCTAAGTTCTTATACCTTTTCCACACCCTCCCAATCTTTCTCCCACGTTCTTTCGGAAATGCCAACGGGCTTTTAATAAGTATATTTGGGCCTCGGGCTCCTCCCGCTTAGCCTTTACCCACCTTACCCGTCCCAAGTTGAGTAGGGGACAGGGGGTCCCGGACCTGGAACTCTACTACCATGCGGCTCACCTCTGCAGGGTGGTGGAGTGGTCAGTGCTCGCCCCTAAGCAGTGGGTGGGTCTCGAGGACGTTGTGATGCCTTACCCTATTTACACATACCCCTGGCTACCGGATTTACACAAACGCGACACCTCTATAAAGCATACCACCATATCCCCTACGATTAGAATACTCAAAAAATATATGTCTCTGAAGGCCCTGACGTCCTTCCCCTCCCCACTGTTCCCTCTGTCCGGTAACCCTGGATTGGGATAAAATTATCCTCTTGATTCATAAAGGGGCCATAGCTAGTAGAATACAGGAAGCCTCCTATAAACTTCTAGTCAGGTGGTATCGTATCCCCCATGACTTGCACCTCTTCCTACCACAGGTTCCTGATCTCTGTTGGAGGTGTTTGGCGGGACGTGGTACATTCCTCCATATCTGGTGGGAGTGTACTCTCGTCACGCCCTACTGGACCATAATTGAACGGGTTGTGAGGGAGATTGGGGACCCGGACTATGTTCTGACCCCGGAAGTTGCTATATTACACCATACTGATCTCTCCCTCACTCAATATAAAAATCAGTGACGTTCCACATACTAAGTGCCGCGAAGGCGGTCATTCCATGCTTCTGGAAACAACAATGCACCCCCCCAATCCAGGCATGGCTCAATAGAATGCAATACATCTCCTATATGGAGGAATTGATTAGGGCCTCTAGGGGGAAAAAACCCTAGTATGAGCGTAGATGGTTTTGGTGGAAGGGTCTGATCTCTTCCCCTGAGTTCCCTAGAATTTTGGGCCTTTCTCCCTAAAAGTGTTGGGGTTCCTATTCCCTTGCGTGGGTTGGATACCCTGCAATGCCTCTCTGAATTTCTGCTACACCTACACTACACACTGATTTCTCACCTTACAATACTATGTTCGAAGCCGTATAATTTGTATAAATGTATGTGGAGACTGTCATTCCTTGTGCCATCAATAAACGGAATTAGTTTAAAAAAAAGTTAGTAAATCCAGAGGCCTGGTATTAGCCCCTTCATGCCCACGCCCTCCACACCGTCACAGCTTGGCAAGTAGTCCTAACCGTGACAAGTGTGGCAGAGCCTGTCCTGGTGTGTGTGTTTTGGGTGTTGGTGTGAGAGCTTCCCTGTATTGTTTGGGTGTCATGCAGAGCATTCCTGTTGTGTTTGAGCGTCGGCTGTGGCAGACCCTGTCCTGTGGTTTTGATTCGGTGTGCAGAACTGTTTGGATGTCGGTGTGGCAGAACCTGTCCTGGTGTGTTTGTTTTGGGTGTTGGTGTGGCAGATCCTCTCAGATCAGCTCACCCCTGACCAATAGGAGTGATCTGACCATCATGATAGCTACTGGATGACCCCCACATAAATGTCCGTTATCAGGGAAAGTGGATGGGGGCATATTCAGGTCATCCAGTAAATACGGGGGGGGGTTTACCATGTTTGCGCTAAAAGACCAGAGACGTTTTTGTGTTTTTTGCTATGTGTTTCTATGTGTTTCAACTGTAATTTCTCTATTTTCAATTAGTGCACCCACAAAATCATATTGTTTTTTTCAGCACGAGTAGGGCTTTCATCTGAAAACTATATTATGCTGGGTAGTACATTGAAACAGTTTTGTATACATATAAATTGTTGAACCAATGGGAAGAAAATATCCAAAATATATTCATTAACTTGTCCTGATTTGGAAACCACCCTATATAGCCAGGATTTTCATCTATTTTGACAAGTATAGGGCAAATATTGCAAGGCATGCATCATGTTTTTCAAATGTATTTTTTTTTTCAAATTTGGCATGGTATGCTAATAACTGCAATAATTGTCACAGATACGGATTATCCCCCAAAAATGATATGTTTATGAACAGTAGATAAGTCAAGGTGCGCAACTAGGGTCATTTTTAACACTTCTCAAGCAGGGAACACCAATTGCTGCCAAATTTTGAGGTATTTTATATTTTTGCGGGTTTTTTTGCATATGTTGCAATGTTGCTTTAGATTCCATAATAGATTTTGTATAGAATATCTGCAACTGCAGAAAAAAAACACCAAATTGTGTTCACAAAACATCCCCCTATTCCAACAAGGTCTCACATGCATGGTTCAGGCATGTTTGGGGAAGTTATGAGGCCACAACTGGAACATGGTAACTGAATTAGGAAATTGTAAGCTTAAGAATATAATATTAACCATAAGAAGTGATTGAGAGTATAAAAATATAAAGGAAAAAATATTTAATTTTTGTAACTGTCAACTGTATGATATTCCTTAAAACAGTTGGTAATACACAGACCTGGCTTATCAGGGCAACCAGAACAGTAAATTACCTGATTTACCGCAGCATTTTCTGGAGACACTGAAGGCCTTGGTCATCTGGAGCCAAGATTTCCCTAAGTAACTAAGCTAAAACGGTGGCTTTTTTGGCAAGGTTTATTTTTTGAAAAATTAAGAAGGCATTGTGAGTCGCAATCTGCATTAAATAAATTCTTCTACCATGTATAATGAGGTATGGCTGCAATAATTGATCGGCCAAATCCACTCCCCCCATATGCCTATTGTAGACGTTGATGCAGGTAGGCTTTCAATGGACCTGTGTTTTGCTCCGGACAGCAACAGGAATGCAATAGCATCATTGTGAATTGTGCTTAACATGCACACATCCCTCCCGTCCCTATATTTTATAGCCAAAAGTTCTTCTTGGTTCAAAGCTAAGGATGCCCCAATTTTTAATTTGGTTTCCCTAAGCTGTTTTGGGAACTCTCTTCTGTTTTGCCTTATGGTACCACAGGCCACGGTGTCCATGCAAAACAGCAACTTGAACAACACTTGTGTAAAAATTGTCCACGTACAAGTGGTACCCTTTGTTCAGTAAGGGGCAAACAAGGTCCCAGACAACTTTTTCACTTTTTCCCAGATGGTCTGGCCAACCTGGTGGGTCAAGCTTGGCATCGTTCCCCTCATACACGCGGTAGGAATATGTGTAGCTACAACTGCTCTCACATAATTTGTAAAATTTAACCTCATACTGGGAGCGTTTAGAGGGAATGTATTGCTTGAACCCTAACCGGCCTTTACATTTCATTAGGGACTCATCAATACAAATTTCTTACTGGGGGGTATAAACTGCAGCAAAATTGGTTTGGAAGTGAGTCATATTTGGGGTAATCTTTGGGAAGGCACCTTCCCCTCTTCATGGTCTTAGAGAAAATTTTGGTTGAAATAATGGGGTCTGTGCTCTAGTAGGACCTTAAAGAGGGATTTTTTAATTATCCTCATTATCATGGTGAGTGCACATAATTTTTTTAACTCGCACAAATCAGTGGGAGTCCATGGCTTTATTTTTTTTGCTATTATTGGCAAGTTGCTGTGCAGCATATTAATTTCGTAAGCCAATGCCTCCCAAAACTCATCACCCATGAACAGCTCCATTAACTGGCATGGGGTAAAATTTGTGACATCCGGATGAATGCTGGAATTGGCAGTGAAGGGGAGAACATCTGGGAAAGTGCCAGCTGCAGGAATCCACTCTACAGAGGGATCAGGATTATTTGAAGCAACATGGCTTCTCTTAACTGGGGGTGCAGCATCATCATCAGAGCTGCTGGTAAACTGACCCACGTCGAAATCTGACAAGGTGTCAGTGGCAGAGTCTGACGCCAAAATATTATATATCTCTTCCACTGTATAAAACCTATCCATATATTTTTTAATTTATATATATATATTTTTAGCCCTGCCTGACCCTAGACTAAACCCTAACCCCTACCTAATCAATTCCCCACTAACTGATAACCCACTCAAACTAAAATAATTTTTTACTCCCCAAAAATTAACCCCTTAGGGTCAAATACTGTTGATCAGAACACTGATCAGCAGTGAAAAAAATATATCTAAAAAGTTTTTTTTTTTTGTTGTTTTTTTTAAGAAAACTCGCTCAGGGCTCACTTTGTTTTTTTGTCTCTCTCCAACTCATAACCATCGCGATCCTGGCATGCAGCGCGATGCGGGACAGCGCATTAGCGATTTTGTTATATTTTGTTACATTACTAAATACTGATCACTGATTGGTGACTCTTTAGGTCACTGATTATCAATCTTACTGATCAATGTCATTGTTGTAAACTTATCACTTACAGGTGATATTGACTATTTTATTTTTTAACCTTATTAATTTCTACCTGGCCACGAATTAATTATTTTTTAGGCGACAGTAGTCAGTCTCATCTAGTGATCTTATCTGATTGTACTATACCTGTAACCACTAACTGCTAGATATAATCATTAACAGTGGCGGTAACTACAGGTGTCGCAACTGCGACCGGGCCCTGGAGTTCTGCCAGTCGGGGGGGGGCCAAGGGGTGCCGAGCGGTCGTTTTCAGCAACCGCTCAGCGCCCTTCTGTCTCCTCTGCCGCCGCCTGCCTCAACGCTGCCCCGACTGCAGTGGTGGGAGCGTGAGGCGTCTCTATGTCATATGCCGGCGCTCAGAGAGAGGGTAGATAGTGAGAAGAGGGTAGAGAGAGGCTAGATAGTGAGAACAGGGGTAGGGAGAGGATAGATAGTGAGAAGATATTGTGAGAGGGGGTAGATGGTGTGAAAAGGGGATAGATTGGGTTGGGGGAGGGCCCTTAACAGATTATCGCACCGGGGCCCTGAGGCTTCTAGTTATGCCCCTGATCATTAATAATCATTATTTGCACGCTAGCTGGCTTTGAGATTCCACACAAATTGCCCCAAACCATGGATGAAAATACACACAAAAAACATTGAGAAATTGCCCCAAACCCAGGGAATTTTAAAAAAAAACCCACAGAAGGAACTTTGGCAAAAACACCTCTAAGTGTGGAAGAAAAAAGGAAAGACAGCATTCATCCTGACCGAGTGCAAAAATGTTTAAAAAAAAAAAAAAGTAGAAGAAAAAATATCCTGGGGTTCTTTTAATATTTAGGGGTAATTTATCCCCCAAATCATGAAATGCTCATTTCTGATTCAACACATGGTATTGTGTTGTTCAGAATAATGATATAATATGAACATGCTAAAATGTTAATAAAAAAAAGATAAACATGTGCTTTCATATGATCTTTCAGGAAATATATACTTTTGATAACTTATTTTGACACTTTATACCAGTTTTACAATGAAATTTATCACTTTTTTATAAACAAATAAAAAAGGTTGTGCAACCGCATATGGACTGTGTATCTATTCTTTAGTTTAATTTGTAATTTTTTATAGACTTTGATAGTGGAGTGGATCAGTGAATTATATTTTAGCATCTGGTAAAAGACAAGAAAGAGTGTAAAGCAAGCAAAGCCCCATAACAGCAGGGTAGGCCTCCATCCCAGTATTAGAGAATCAACTGCATGCCATAGCAATTATAGGCATACCTGGGAACTCTCCAGTTTTCTAGGTCAAGATCCGAATCCCTGCCCATTTTTTCCTTTACATGGGGGTCAGCGGGAAAGCCCCCGACATCAGTGGGACCGCCCACCGACGTCAGTGTGCAGTCCTGGCCGCGTCCCGCAAGGGAAGGCTCCGGGTAGCCGGAGCCGAGAAGTTCACAGGTATGATTAAATCGCACAGCTCACATTGAGTAACCTGTACCTCTGCAACTGGTACAAGTGGTGACTCCTCCTGTTGAACCTCTGCCACTGGCTGCATCCAACCCACCAGGCGAACTGCATGCCTCCAGAGGCATGACTGGGTCCGCCAACCTACCGCAGCTCATTTCCAGGGACCCTAGTCCCCGGTTTTTTAATCAGGTTGGCATTTATTTTGCATTGGTCCCACAAGCCTTTCCCTACTTATTGAGAAAGCCTTAGCTTGGGAGCAATCCTCTGTGGGAGATCAAAAAGCCTGTAATCCAGGATTACATGGAATTTGTGGCCTCTTTCCAGAGAGTTTTTGATGTTTCTGTCGGCTCCACCTCTGCTGCCAAACAACTAAAGTCTATCCAAAAAGCATCTACACCAGCTGTGCATTATGCCATTGAATTTCGTACTCTGGCAGCAGAAGTGGGATGGAACAACGAGGCTCTAGTGGATGCCTTCTTCCATGGCCTCTCATACTCAATCAAGGATTAGGTGGCAGCCAGAGATCTCCCATCCATTTTAGAGGAGTTGTCTTTTCTCCACCTAAGTGACACCAGACTCCAGTAGAGACCCTTCTTTAGAAAGCACCTGCGGAGGCTTCCAATACAATTGGCATCATCCTTTCTGCACCCTACCGTTCCTCCATCTCCTCCCAAGCCTCCTATGGTTGTTGCCTGTGATGAGGCTGATCCCATGCAGCTGGGGGCCTACTCCAAGGTGGAGAGGGCCTTTCAGGGTAGGGAAGACCTGTGCCTATACTGTGGACTGAGCAGGCATTTGCTGCGCTGCTGTCCAACTCAACTGCTCGCACTAGGGTCTTGTCTTGGCTTTCTTCGTCCCCTGACATCCATAAGGACAAACCACTCATAATGATTGTTTTGTTGTGGGCGTCGTCTTTGGTGATTGCCCAAGTGCTCATTGACTCAGGGGCCACTGGCAAAGAATCAGGAGGTGCTCAGCAATGTGAGTAAATCAGTGTAGTGTTATTTCCGCATAGTCAAAATCATCTCAATCATAAAGTGACAAAGAAGTAAGAAAAAACTACTATATTTCTACATAGACTGACCAAATAATGTACAACAAATTACAAATCAGTGCAATAATAATGGAACAGAATCAAACAGTATCAAACATGTTGCCATATCAGCATAAATGTAAATAAATTTAGTGCTAGTGACATCTAGTGGTCAAATAGAGTAATTTAGAAAAAAAGGCACTAACAATCTACACGTCATTCTCAAAGGAATAAAATCATTTTATACAATGTGTGTGACATTAGATATCACACATAGCTGAACCCAAACACATTATTTTACAATTTTATATATGATGTGGGAACAGCTGTCGTGGTATGCCCGTATGCTACAAAAGGAAATCTGTATGAGATAAAAGAATCACAATTACATATCTATTTCTGAATAAAATAAGTAATCAGACATTTCTCACAGAAATGGGACCAGATCTAGTTATCTGTTTAAGGCATTTGGGGATAGTGTGTTTAACTCCAATATCCACAAAGACTCCCTTTTTCTTCAACAAATTCTCTATATCTCCCCCTCGGCGCAGTTTAAGGATTTGTTCCAGGCGTCTAAGCCTGAGGTCTGAAGCTTTATGATTATGTTTATGGAAGTGAGCTGGAATATGAAGGTCTATTTTTTTAGTGGTCATAGTAGACCTATGTTTGGATAGTCTAGTCTTTACTTTTTATGTTGTTTCCCTAATACACAACAAATTGCAGGCATACATTAACATATAAATGACATATGTACTGTCGCATGTGCAAAAGGAACAAAGTGAATACCAGTCTTAGCAGGGTGTTTAAATGTATCACCCTTCATAATGCTATTACATGAGACACAGTTTAGACAGGGATTCATTTTCCAACGTCTTTGTTCCCAAGAAATGTTGTGGGGTATCAGGCGTGTACCAATTGGTCACATAAATTCCTACTAAGGGGTTGGTTGGTTTAATAAACAGATCCGTAGTTAACCTCCTATCCACAACTGTAATAGTTGTGTCTAGGAAGTCAAGCTGGCATCCCGTCTAAATCACTTGACACCCAATTGGTCATACAAGCCATTGATGGCAGACCCCTACAACCTGCTCTAATAATGCAGGAGACCCTTCCGGTTTTGATGGCTATTAGGAAGCTTCATCATAAGGAGATTCAGTTTCAAACAGTTTCTGTGCATTCTGGGCTATCCTTTGCTCTAGAAACACAACCCTACTGAAGAGCCCTGCCACCTAAATAGCGTGGGGCGGCATGTAGTTGTGGGGATATGAGGTAGGGTTCATTCAAAGGTCAGCTGTTAGGTGCCCAGCCGCCTAAATAGTACTGGGCGGCCAGGTAGTTGTGGGGTTAGATGTTAGGGTTCATGTAGAGGTCAGCTATTAACTTTAAGGCAGGGTTCAAAAGTTCAAGTGCCGGGATTAAAAAAAAATAAAAAATAGCTGGAGTTATATAACTGAAAGCTGCGCGCGCCGCTTAGTTTCTGCCGCCTTTGCCTCGAGGACACCTCGCGCAGCGCAAAAAGGCGCGAATCCGCGCTATAAATAGAGGTGTGTGACGAGGCTGTTCACAATTGCCACAAGGCGAACTGCTGGCTTTAATACTTACCTGTAAGGGGCTTGTATTCTTAGCTGTGCAGGAGAGCCGCGGGCAGAAGAATGGAGCTGCTGCTGGAAAAACTCCCAACCCCCCCTCCCTAATTCTATGTTTATTTTGTCGTGTGCTTTTATCGGGGTGAAAGTTGTCCCTTATTGGGATGAACTGGTGGTATGGTGTCGGCCTTCTGGCTTATAGGGCGGATGGCTCGGTATATTTATTTATTTATTTATTTATTGGTGTTGAGTTACTTGGAGGTAAACTCTGGGTTTGGGCCAAGAGTTGGTTAATATGTAAAGGTGTTAAGCTAAATAAAAGTACACGGCCTGTTTTATTCCAAGATTGAGTGTGATGTCGTTATTTCAAATGGATACTTGGTGAATACAATAATGGTTGCAATATCCCTTACAACTACATGTTTATTGGCATCAGCCTGAGATATGTTCATGGTCCCCTGCCTGTGATCATGGTTGCCTACTCAAATTGATAAAGGTCCTGTGTACTGCCTCTACCGTTGCTTAAGGAGTACAGGGACTTCCCAGATGTCTTTAACAAAGCTCATGCAAGCTCTTTATCAGGCATATGATTGTAAGATCAAACTCCAGCCAGGTGCCAAACCTCCTTGTGGCAGAGCTTACCCTTCATCCATTGCAGAAAATAAGGCCATGGAGAAGTACTTTTCATTGGATAAGGGGTTAATTTGTAAATCTACTTTCCTCGCAGGTGCCAGTTTCTTTTTTGTCAAAAAAAAGAAAGATGGTGAGCTCAGACCTTGCATAGACTACAGAGGTCTGAACAAATTGACAATTAAAAATGCATACCAGATTCCTCTGGTAAAGGAATTGTTTGATCGTCTCAAGGGATCTAAAGTATTTATAAAACTGGACCTGAGAGGGGCCTACAATTTAGTACAAATCAATGAGGGGCACGAGTGGAAGACAGCATTTAATACCAGGAGTAGGCAATATGAGTAGCTGGTAATGCCCTTTGGCCTGTGTAACGCTCCTGCTGTCTTCCAAGAATTCATAAACGAGGTGCTTATTGATATGTTGCAACGGTCTGTAGCACTCCTCAGTAGTATGTCTCGATGATATGCTGATTCATTCTCCATCACTAGAAGCACATTACAAGGATGTCTCCTGTGCGCTCCAACAACTAAGGGAGAATGGGCTTTACTGTAAGAGGGTGAAGTGTGAGTTCCATTGATCTCTAACAAGGGTTTTTCCATGGACCAACAAAATTGTCAGCAGCTCGAATGGCCTCGCCGGTGTTCAGCTTTTCTGGGTTTTGCCAACTACTAACGTAAATGTATTCATCATTTTTCATCTTTGGTTAAACTTATCATCAATCTATGTATAAATATATAAGGAGGCAGTAGAGAGATCACTCCCAGGACCTATTTATACCCAGGAATGTATCTATAACAAGGGGACATCCTCTACGGCTGGAGGAAAGAAGGTTTCTACACCAGCACAGACAGGGGTTCTTTACAGTAAGAGCGGTGAGATCCTCTGGATCAACACAGTAGGGACACAATATGTATATAGGTTGAACTTGATGGACCTTGGTCTTTTTTCAACCTTATGAACTATGTTACTATGTAATCTCACTAAAAAGGACAGTGACCCACTTCAATGGTCATCCACTGCTAACCAGGAAACTTAGGGAAAAACCTTTGCAGATGCTCCACCTCTAGCGCTTCATAACCCTGCATTACCCTTCCTCCTAAAGGTCAATGCGTCAGAGGATGTGCCTGGAGGCTCCACCCTTTTTGCCTTAGTTCTGTCTGTTGCATTGTATGATCTTTAAGTCTCAATTACTATAATGCTCTCATTAATTCTTTCATACCATTCTAACCACTGCCACATGAACTGTTGGTGCCGCTATGCGGTCCCTCTCTGATATACTGTACAAAGTATGAATCATACTGTTCAGGAAAAGTAGGATTCTTGTGATAAAACCATTTATTTGATGGATGTCCATGCAGCTTGTAATGTAAAAGTAGAACAGAACTCTAGAAGAAGGCCATCACTGACACACGACATTGACTGTATAATTAAGAAAAAGACATTTCATCCAATTCTCTGTGGTCCTGTTTACCATAAAACCCTTATGTTAGGCTTTTAGAATAATGGTACCACCATAACCCATCATCAACTGCTTATTAATGCTGTGTTAGTACATGCCCAGTCTGCACTGCATCTCCACACAGTACATTGCAGTGCCATACAGCTCCAGCGGCTTAAATCATATGAAAGAATTAGAGTGTTATAGTACACTTACACTTAGAGATCCAAGCATACACTTTGCGATTGGAGGAACGATTGAGAGGGTCTACCTGGAGGCTCCGCCCTTTTGCCGATGTTCACTTGGAAGCCAAAATAAGGAAGACGGATTCGCTGCAAAATACAAGCATTTCTGTACATCTGTCTGTATTATTCTGGCCTCTCTGTAGGGGGAGCCAGCCTCTCCCCTGTTCCGCCAACCAGGGGCGAGGGTGTGCATGGAGGCTCCACATGGAGGCCATGTCCATTTTTCCAAAGGAGAAATGGACGTAGAAATAAGATTATATGTGGGCTGCGGCCGTACGTTCCTCTTGAATCACATAATGCATTGGTTTTGATTTCCTTCAAGACCAACACGGCCACAGTGTTGAATCAAGCATGGATCCATCCTGCCTTGGATCAACGATTCAGGCTGGTGGTGGTATAATGGTGTGGAGGACATTTTCAATTTGGGATCCTTAGTATCAATTGAGGATCGGTTAAAGGCAACAGCCTACCTGAGTATTGTTCCTGACCATGTCCATCCCTTCATGACCACAGTGTACCCATCTTCTGATGGCTACTTATCCAGCACGATAATGCGCCATGTCACAAAGCTCACATCATCTCAAACAATGACAATGAGTTCACGGTACTCCAATGGCCTCCACAGTCACCAGATCTCAATCCAATAGAGCACTTTTGGGATGAGGTGGAAAGGAAGATTTGCATCATGGATGTGCAGCCAAAAAATCTGCAGCAACTGCGTGATGCCATCATGTCCACATGGACCAAAATCTCTGAGGAATATTTCCAGCGACTTGTAGAACATATGCCATACAGAATGAAGGCAGCTCTGAAGGCAAAAAAGTCCAACACAGTACTAGCAAGGTGTACCTAATAAAGTGGCCAGTGAGAGATAAAAAAAAAAAATTAGAAAAGTGTTAAAGATAGATAGAAGGGAAAACTAAAATACACTATATTGGGAATATAAGTAAACAGGAACAACAGCCCCATCTAGTCCCCATACATAGCAATGTACACTCAATGTACACAGATCAGCAATAACCACTGACAGGAGTGAATAACACTGATAATCTTGTTATCATGGCACCTGCCAGTGGGTGGGATGTATTAGGCAGCAAGTGAACATTTTTTCCTCAAATTCAAGTGTTAGAAGCAGGAAAAATGGGCAAGCATAAGGATCTGAGTGATGATAACAAGGGCCAAATTTTGATAGCTAGACGACTAGGTCAGAGCATCGCCAGAACTGCATGTAGTCCATGCCTCAACTGGTATGGGCTGTTTTGGTGGCAAAATTGGGACCTACGCAATATTAGGCTGGTGGTCATATTGTTATGGCTGAACAGTATAACAAAGTATTCTGTAATTTAAAATTGAACCTTGCACATCCTGGTCCTGGAAAAAACAAGACTCGGTACACAAATGCATCTCCTGCTAACTAGTGCACATGTGGAGTATACTCAGCCAGCTCCAGGACCAGCTTATGCAAGGGTTCCAGGGAGGAGGAGTCTAATTGAGAGCCCAGCATGTATGAGCAAAAATCCCTCCCACTGACTTTTATGGGGCATATCCCGCCGGTGATTGGCTTCTTCAGGATCTCAAAACTAGAGCAAACCACAGAAAACTAGAGTTCATGGAGCTTAGCACTCTTTATGGAAAGTACTGAATGCATATCAAGTTCTTTAACATCATTCTTTTTGCACTGCAAGGTGATCTAAAGACAACCTGGAGTCTATTGTCTCAGCAGAAGCCATCATCACTGGAAAAGCATGGCTATGGAATACAATGGGAGGAAAACTATTCTCCCTCTTCCAAAAAACACAAAATAGTTATAAAACCGAAATAAAAGGAAAATAAAATTTATTATAGGTATCAGTGATATAACCATGAAATCCCTGAGTTCCTCAAATGCAAAAGAGGTCCCCTCTCTAATCATATTAATCTGGGGCAGTGCAACAAATGTAATTTTAAAAAGTGTCACTGTAACGGGTTCACCAAGAGAGCTGTAGTAACTCCCAGAGATCACCCACATGTATCCTCCTGTTGTCCCCGGAAACACTTCCAGCACCAGTCAGCATGCGCACCCTGGAACCCTGCTATGTGTACCCAATAAGTAGACACAACTACCTTGAACTGAGTACAGCAGGAATGAACAGTTTATTGTAGTAAAACATAGACTGATATAGCCACAGAACAGCATTAACATAAATTAACAGATACATGCATACAGCCCAACCTTTAATCCCCAATCAGCAATCCTATTGATGGGATTAATTAAACAATGGAGTTCCTGCCTGTTTGGCAGCCAGGCTGGAGCCATCTCCGACTACCTTGGGGCCTTGTAAGACAGGTCATTCTGTCACATATCTCCCCTTTTAAAAATAAGACTGAACTGGGGCCAGACCCAAACCGGGTCTGCATCCAGTTCAGTCCGACAGCACAGCTCCGTCGCTCCTGGAGTTGTGGATGCAGGGGGCTGGCAAAAGGCAGGGAGACAGGGTCCATAATCTGCGGGTAGCAGGCTTGCTTTCAGTCCTCTCCAGGGGCCCCAGTGATGGACAGTTCCGTCACACACTCCATCACATATCTCCTTTTTCTGGGGGAGACTGACGTCTGATAAGACCCCACCCTGTTTGACTCTGAAGTCAGTCTGTATGTCTGGACCATCACTGCCAGCCACAAATTGGTACTCCTCAAAACAATTTAACAAAAGAGCAGTACTCACCCGCCTGCCCTCTGCCTCTCCCGAAAAATATAACTGCCGCTGGAGAGAATTGCCAACTGCACCTTCTCTCTGGAGTCTTCTCAGCCGCTGGGGAGATGACAGGGTGGCGGGGGCCCCTTCAATCAAGGGTTGGGGATCCGAGCCAGCTGCCCAGCAATTCTGGGGACCACAGGTGGCAACCACAGTCTCATCCACCTGTATGGGATACATGTCCCCCAGTGCTGGTTTCGTACCATCCTCTAGTGGAGGGACGTCTGATGAGGGAGGGCAGAGGCCAGCTGCACTCTGACCTGGCGAAATCTCTTTTATAGGGTTTGCGGGCACCTCCAGTGCTGGTAGAGAGGGGCCGTCCTGCCTCTCTCCTGTTGCCAGTATTTCGGCTGGGTTGGTCTGAGCGAGCACTGCGGGAGCGTCATGGTCAGACTCAGGAACAAGGGGGAGGGGTGGGCAGAGAACAGCAGCACTCTGCCCTGTTGCCAGCGCTTCTGCTGGGGAGCGGGGATCTTGGCCAACTGCCAAACATTCCGGGGACCCAGGTGTGGAAACCGCAGCCCCATCAACTACCACAGTCTCTGGGGCTGCCTGACTGGACCCTACAAGGTTGCTGTGGTCAGGCTCGGGAAACAGGGAAAGGAGCAGGCAGATGCCAGCGGCACTCTGCCCCGATGGCAGCTCTTCTGCTGGGTGGGTGCTTGTGGAGACCGCAGTGCCAGCTACTACACCCACAAAACCTTCTTCCTTTTGCTGGGAAGGGAAGCCAATTGCAAGCCCTCCCGGACCAACATCCTCAGATGTAAAATCAATTAAATCCACAGTCTCTGGATCTGGTTGTGGTGTACAATCACATAGTTCCGCTATCGGATCTGGGTTCGCTGTCCAGTAACCCTGTGAATCAGTCCCATCCACCCCTTCTGGGTCAACATCCTCAGGTGACCACGCAGTAAAATCAATGAAATCCATGGTCACTGGGGCATACTGTTGCACATGGGCAAATAACTCTTGATATGCCTGTTCCAGTTCCCATTCTTGTGTGACCAAATAATCCAGGTCAGCCCACAGCTTAGGCACGTATGGGATATCCTCCTCCCTTCGCTCCTGGATGTCTTCCTCCCGACACTCCGATGCACTACCGAAGTCGGGATCCTTTTCTATAATTTCCAATAATAATCCCGGGCCGCCGAAGCCATAGCCCTCTGTGGGACCTTTATCCTCCAGCCCCAGGCACATCTGTGCTGCGTACCACCGCAGAGCCCGATATCCATCGTCCAACCTCAGCTCTGTCTGGACCAGCACCTCCAGCTCAGCCACCCATTCCTCTTTGGGCTGCTTCCCCAAGAACGGCATCCGCAACTTCCGCTGGAGCCAAAACCTTTCCTCAAAGGTTGGGAGGCTTTTCCCCTTGTACTTAATTTCCAAGTGGAGAACATCCCTCCAGAGCTTCAGGCGTTTACAATTCCTCTTGATCAGCTCTGCGTAGCTGACTTCCATTCTCTTTCCTGGAGATAGATCCCGTTGCAAAGGACGTGTCCCTTAGACTAGGAGGCAATCCCACCGCTGCCACCAATGTAACGGGTTCACCAAGAGAGCTGTAGTAACTCCCAGAGATCACCCACATGTATCCTCCTGTTGTCCCCGGAATCACTTCCAGCACCAGTCAGCATGCGCACCTTGGAACCCTGCTATGTGTACCCAATAAGTAGACACAACTACCTTGAACTGAGTACAGCAGGAATGAACCAGTTTATTGTAGTAAAACATAGACTGATATAGCCACAGAACTTCATTAACATAAATTAACAGATACATGCATACAGCCCAACCTTTAATCCCCAATCAGCAATCCTATTGATGGGATTAATTAAACAATGGAGTTCCTGCCTGTTTGGCAGCCAGGCTGGAGCCATCTCCGACTACCTTGGGGCCTTGTATGACAGGTCATTCTGTCACAGTCACGATTTAAAAAGGGAAACAAAAAAAATATATACTTTTTACCCCTATACTTTTAAATTATATAATTTGTAGTTACCTGTTCTGCACAAGTATCAGATTGTGGAAAGATATATAACACATCAACCTAATGTGTGAAAATATGCTGGATTATTGTCCATATATCCTAGAAATGTGACCATTTTCAATTTAAAACAAATTAATTTTCTTCATTTAGTAAAGCACTTTATTTCTATATCGGGTTTTTTTATACTTACGCTTCTTATAACTTGGTGGAATCCAGATACTAGTAGGTGATGTATATTACACATAATTCCAGGATATGGATTGTTCTTAAGTGAGAGCACAAAAATGCATTGAGTTGAACACAGGCAAGGACTGTCCATCCAAATATGTAGAGAGGGAGCAGTCAACAGCAACTTCCACTTACCTTTAGTGTGCGACTACCATTGATATACATACCTGGGAACCCTCCTGGTTTGGCCTGGAGAACTCTAGAAGAAGCAACGCTTCTCTTGGCCAACACCAGAATCCGGGTCGCATGAGTGGGGTCTTGACATGCCCTGCTACCCGCCCATTTACCCTTTATATGGGGGTGTTTCCCGGGAGAGCAGTCCCTGTGCTGAAAACCCTTTTGGGCAATCAATGGTCCAGTTACAAGGGATATCTCTGATCTCCCCAACCAGCCCATGTATTATGCAGTCAGTACAGCCTCAATAGTGGGAGGCCAGGATACTTTCAACACTTTCTGCATCCTTCCCTTACACAGGAAAAAAAAGTTTTAACCCTACCAAGAGAAAATGCTTTATTGTGTTTTTTTCATCAGAACTTCAGCTTTTCATTGGTTGCTCACTTGAGGCGAATTTTGCATCATGGGACAAGATACAAAGCCCCAAGAATATACATTTTTAAACCCAACACAATGACACCATTTAGCTCACGTTATTTGTTTATTTTAACTTCCCTATTTTCCCACTTGTGAGAAGTGGGAGAAAAATTATTTTTCATTCTCTTCACTGCGATCTCCCTGCACTGATCACACTGTGATTACCAAGCAAGTGTCCATAGACTTGCATTGGGGTTTGCAATGCATGTGATTGGCCAGCAGGGGATAACCTGTTGTCTGCTGACCTTCCGTTGCAAAAAGAGTCAGGAGGTACAAGTACATCCTAAAGTGCTTTATTGAATGCCTTTTTAGGACGTACAGGTATGTCCACAGGGTGACTGAAGGGGTTAAAATAATTACATATTCTTGTAATATCTTATAAAACTGCCAAAATGAATCTCTATATGAATATTTTTAAAACATCTCCTAACTATTTTTATTTAATGTGTAATGTGTAGATTTAAGGTTTTTTTAGAAACCTCCAATAGGTTGTAATCTATCAGATATCGAAAAACCTCTTATACCATGAAAATTAGTCACAAATATAAAACATAAGTATAAATACACTACACCACCTACAGGGTACTCCTATAGTTAATACACACTCAACATCCCATATGGTACTACTATAATGAATATTTCATTTAAAGTATACTATTTGGCCCAAGTACCATAATGTCTGGACACCAACCGGTACATCCATACCTAGTTGTAAACAGAGTTATAAGCTGGAACTTTGTGACCTGATCATTCCTCAGTGTAAGCTACCTAGTCTCTCCATGGGCGTAGGAACCCCTAAAAATCTGAGGGACAGCATTTTCCCCCGTCAGATCCCCACTTTCTCCCCATCTCTCACACTATCTACCCCCTGTCCCCCTTTCTTACTATCTACCCCCCTCCCTACTCACACTAGCTACCCTCTCCCTATCGCCCCCTTCTCACTAGCTACCCTCTCCCTAACCGCCCCCTCTCACCAGCTACCCTCTCCCTACCGCCCCCTTCCACCAGCTACCCTCCCCTACCGCCCCCTTCTCACCAGCTACCCTCTCCCTACCGCCCCCTTCTCACCAGCTACCCTTCCCTACCCCCCTTCTCACTAGCTACCCTCTCCCTACCCCAGGGGTGTCCAGGTTTTTTCTGCAGTGGGCCACTTCATCAAAATTCAAATTTTTCACCACAATTGGACAAAAAAAAAATTAGCAATATGACTTGGCATAATAGGAGTGTGATTGCTAACAGCAATCACACTCCTATCATACGCAGACAGCCAGTACATGCTGGTACAGGGTGGCTGTGATGTTCAGACCCCATACTGCTGGCAGCATCCATAGACAAGGGGGGCAGCTAGCTAGGTTTCAGAATGTACTGGCTGACAGCAATCACAGTCCCATCATGCCTAGGTTCCAGCACTTACAAACCCATGTTATCACACACACACTCATTCATTCATATAATCATTCATTCACAGATTCATTCCCTCAATCATACATACTGATTCAAAGAACCCTCCCCACCCCCTTACCTGCACTGCAGATGCTCGATGCCGCTCACCGGCTTCAGCAGGGTGCACGGCCTCCCTCTGCGTTCTCTGGTACTGCACAGTACAGAAGACCCTCCCACAGGTAAGTAGCAGGTCTCGAGGTGCGGACCGCGTAAGATCGGTTGCCCTGGCTGCCGATCTTACGAGGGCTGCATCTTGAGGTCTCGCGGGCCACATTTGCGGCGTTTCTATTGGGGGGGGTTCCTATGGCCCTGGGGGGGATTTCTTCATTATCTCCCCCCCCCGTATGAGTTACTGGGGGGGATCTGTACCCCCCCGGTTCCTACGCCCATGAGTCTCTCCTGCCATACTTACACTAGTGTGGCGGGTCCATCCCTAACAATGGCACTTTTACCTATTGTGTAATACACACTAAATTTCTCTAGATTGTAAGGTTGTTTGAGCAGGGCCCTCCTCACCTGTTGTCTCTGTAAGTCAAATTATTATGTTACATACTACTTGTTATGTCCTGTCTACCCATTGTACAGCGCTACGGAATTTGATGGCGCTATATAAGACAATGAATGATAATAGTCTACCGGAACAAATATAGGAGACCTCTGGGAGCTCACCCGACACACGCTAGATAGACAGGGTGTTCCTGATATTTTCAAGACTCTGAGATCAGTCTTTTTGTGAATACAGCAGTCTTTAGCATTATGCATTTCTTTAAACACTTACTTAAAATTGCTGATAGCACAAAACCATTATATATATATACATATATATATATATAAAGGTACAAGTGATAAATTCCATGTTAAAACTGATAGAATGTGTCAAACCAAATTAACATATGTATTTCCTAAAAGCTTGCATCTAGGCAATAAAACAATTTGTTTTTTTATTCACAAATTTTCAAGGTTTAACAAAAAATATCCACTTTGTGATTTTTGCCATATACACGTGAGCAATAAGCTGCATTCTGTATTGGTGGGGTACATTGTTTCCTCCAGAATTGGGGAATGACCGCCTTCGCTGCACTGAGTATGTGGTAGAGCTCTACACGCTGTCCGGACTAAGCACCGGGGACTCAGAAGCACCAGTAAGTTTGGAGGAGGGAGGGGGAGGGAATGTTAAACGGGGGGCATAAGACATTTCTGGAGACAGAGTGCTTTGTGAAATGCCTTCTAACCCCCTTAATGCCACTCTGCCTCCAGAAATGCCTTTTAACCCTCTATAAGCCACTCTGCCTCCTGAAATGCCTTATACCTCTCTATATACCACTCTGCCCCATAATATGCCTTTTAACCCCCTAAATGCCAGAATGGCATATAGGGGTATAAGGCAATTCTGGAGGCAGAGTGGCACATATGGGGTCAAAAGGCATATCATGGGGCACAGTGGCATTTAGAGGTTAAAAGGCATCATCATGAGGGCACAAGAGTGGCATATAGGGTGTATAAGGCGTTTCTGGGGGGGCAGGTTGTAAAAAACAAAAAAAAAGGAAATAAAACCAAAATATTTTTCTCAATCATAGCTTTTATTAAACAATTGTTCACATGAATTAACATTTACTGGTAAAACTTTATACCTATAGGGTCGTCTTATATTCAGGCTTTTTCTTTTTTTCCTAAATTAATATTCAGATTTTGGGGGGTCATCTTATAATCGAGCAAATACGGTAATATTGGGTGTTTTAAATGTGTTTGTTGTGTCATCTGGCGCAGGGTTACAATTTTGTTTGTTACATTTTGGGAAAGATGCTGCCTGGAACAAGAAAAACACAAAACAATCTTCCATTAGTCCTAAGCACATGGCACATCAGTGTAAGACAGCAAAAAGAGACAACAAAATCATAAAAGTGCAAAGTGGTTTAAACTAGGGCAACTAGTTTAACAACTAATAAAATCGATAATAATCAATAATGAAATCGTTGTATCAGGGAATATCAGGAACACTGCGGCATATCTGGGGTATAATCCATATCTGGGGCAGAGTGGCATATCTGGGGTATAAGGCATATCCGAGGGCACAGTGGCATATCGGGGGGGTATAAAGCATATTAGGGGAGGGCACAGTGGCATATCAGGGGGGTATAAGGCATATTGGTGGAGGGCGGAGTGGCATATCAGGCATATCTGGAGGGCAGACTGACAAGCCTGGGCTCAGATGTGCATAACTGGGGGGGGGGGGCAGCTTGGGAAATAAAAACAAAGTTTTTTATTCTGCTGTTTGTTCTTTACAAATCGAACAAATAATCGGCGAACTAATCGATTATTAAAAATAATAGTTAGTTGCAGCCCTAGTTTCAACTTTGTTTTTAGAGTTAAACCAGGAGGGAGGTGCTCATGCTCTAATAGGAGCAATCAGTGTGGGGATTGCAGAAAGTTCTGCTACATACAAGATACATAGCTAGCCTCTGAGATATACTTCGCCAGCTATGTATGATGTACGTAGCTGAAAAAAACTATGCATTTTGTTTTGTTTTTTTCAAATTCAAGACACTTGCGTTAATATATTTTGTGGTATTTTGGTCAACGCAGCTGGTTTGGGGACCATTTTCATTTTAATATATTATTTATACTAAGTTTTAGACATCTACAAATGGTATCAAAATAAAGGGAGAAAGTGTAAAATGCAGAAAAAGTAATGGAATTTTATCCATAAAAATCACACTAAGGGGTAAATGATTATTACATACATTCAAAAACTATAATTGAGGGCCCTGCTCACAAGCTTATTGTGTTTATATTATTTATACTAAAACACCTTTGAATTTGGAGAAACATTATAACATAATTATCCTGTCCATCTTTTTATGCATCTTAATCTACTTTTATCTCAAGTGTTCTATGAGAATTGAATGCTATACATTTTGAATATCAAAGCTGCATCAAAATGTCCACAAAATAGACAAAATAGATGTCAGATGAAAACACAGATTTAATGGGAAAACAGGAACAACAAGCCATTCAAGAAATAATGGATTACAAAGAAGTAAAATCTGATGTAAACCATTGGCAGTCTTTACTGGACCTAGACAAGTTTATCAGGTTTTGCTGCATTTCCGATTCAATATCAACAATAAATCAGAGTTCACTTAGAAGAGCGGTAAAACAAAGTATACTAATAACAGCACTGAACGTAATTGTCATTAGCTAGAATAACATTACCAACTTGTAGCTTTCCTGAAACATTCCTAGACCTCTGCAGACCACCATCTGAAGCCCTTGCAAGAATTTGTATTTTGGGGGCCGTTCACCTCGGGAAAGTACATTCATTTATGTTGTTCCCCTCCTCCTCAGGCCTCCTACAGCCATAACTTTCTCGCCCTCTAAAGACCGCTATCTAAAACCAAGACGTAAACCACACAGCCACCCCTCTGTTTATTTTAGTTATACATCCTTTTTTGCACCCTTAAAACTATGAACTCAGAAGCCCTCCTTTTGTTTCATCTACCCATGCGACTCCCTTAGATTGTAAGCTCATAAACCCACAGGGATCTTAACTCTATATTTGTTATGTATGTTTTAATTACCCAATTAAATTGTACACCAGCTGTGTAATCTGTTAGCGCTTAATAAATAAACGGAAATAATTAGAAGTGGTCTATTACCAAGGGACTTGATGATACCAAAACCGGAAAAGCAAGCCATTAAATAAATCAAGAAAAACAGAGCTACTTTAATTTTCTGTATTTTTTTTGTATTAGCCTAGTTCATTTATTTTCCAAAACATGTGAATCAGTCACTCATGAGTCATGACCTAAACAGGGAATAAAACAAAAATGTAAGTATATTAGTTACGTATAATAATAGTGCGCACGAACTACAAATGCCCAAAGCACCTCCGATCGCATAAATCTAAAACAAACGTCACCATAGAACTTCCTCGTTGTCTCCAATGCATGGGGTCATTTTATTGAAGACCGATGCGTAAGATTCGTTTATTCCTGGACTTCGAGAAGATGGCAGCTCCGACAGCTGCTCGACAGTACCCAGAAATTGACACCAAGGACTCGTTCAAAACACAGTCACCTAGCAATTAGTTGTAAACCGGGAACGGAGCTGCGTTTTAGCCAATCGGGTGTGAGATAATGAGACGCGTTTGTGTTGGTATGGGGAGAGGAAGCTCAAGTGTTTAGCGCTCTGTGTACTGAGTGGCTTGCGAGGTGATGTCACGCGGAGGCTGTCAGTGAAATCTTACTGCAGGAGGACCATAGGGAGGAATAAGAATCACTGGTGTGGCTTATGTGGAAAGAGAGGCATAAGAAAGGGAACAAATTAAAACAGCAGGATAGAAGCACAGTTTGTTGGAGATATAGGTTGCTTTCATTGCATTTAATCATACATCGCAACCCCAAGGTTATAGGGGAAGGAATCTGCCTGTATTGTAGCCCCTCCATTGTTGACGCCACGAATGGATGCCCAGGCTGTAGACGAGAACTCGGGGGACAGTGGCAGAGGAGGACCTGTACTGCATATTGTGGTGGTGGGCTTTCACCACAAAAAGGGATGCCAGGTGAGCCAACAAAAAAAACCCCAAAACTTTATTTATCTGTGCTTGCTTGACACGCATATGTTTACATGGACCCTATGTGCACCTGCTCTCCCTGTAGGTGCCCACCAACAACCAGGTGGGCGGGGCTTGGCTTAGAGGGGTCACAAGTGTAGTGGTTGCCATTTGTGCCCATCCTTCTTCATTAGGTATATTTTTCATTCAGTATCTCCAACGGCACCTGGTTAGTTAATGTTCTTGTGAGCCAGTTACCATTTGCCAAATTCTAATTTTGCTAACTTTTTTAAGTGGTGATGATTCTCAGATTTTTTTTAATCTTCTTGCCATGTATCATTGTGATAAAAGGATAGCATAAGTACCCATCGTTCTGCGCTATATTGTTTAGTCATATAACTTAGAGAATCATCATTTCCTGTATAACTCATATTTTGTATTTCTTTTTCCACAATGGCCCCAGTTTTGCCCATTCTCTAGAATGTATCCCTGTGAACTCCCCACCCTGTACCAACATTACGTCACTATTTAAAAATTGTAATACATGATGTTCTCGTTTCAATATTTCCCAATTTTCCCACTCTTGTGTGAAATATACACACATTTCTTCTTGCATTTAATGTTGTAGATGAATATACAGTTTCCAGCTCTCTATTTGTGCCGTAGCAGTAAATATAAAATAGCATTGACGTTTTGTAAAAAATACAATTTATAAACGCTATACATTTCCATGCAATTATCACTAAATATTTTTTTCTCCTATATAGTGTTATTAAATATTTTTCTAGTGTGGAGATAATTAGGGCCAAAGCTATTTACTAAATTACTAATGAGACATATTTTTGGTAAATATGTGTTTATTTACTTTGTGCTGTTCACAGGCACGTGTAAATATTTGTAATATGCCACATCTAATCTAACAACTAATAAAATTTTTTGTTGTTACAGAAAATAACTTTGAGGGTTTGCTGCTAATAAACGCTATATATATATATACATATGTGGCCCTACTATGTAATTGTGTTTTTGGCAGAAATTACTTGTTTAAGTCAGAGGTGTTTCTTGTTCCAAAGTATAAAGCATATAATGCCGACTATTTTTGAGGCTGTAATAAAGAAAAATACAAACTTACTCTTCCACTGTTTTTTTTTTTTTAAAAACCAAAACATTTTCCCTAAGGCTAAATTGGGAAATGTTTAAAGTTTTGTGGGGTTGTGATGATAAAGTTACACACTTAATATTAAAGGGACAGTTCAACGCCCCATTCAGTACTGCCAGTGAGGAATGCATATTAAATTAATTTGTAAGGACTTTAACTTAAAGAAAAAAATACTTGTATGCAGGCAATGCAGCTGGGAATGGGGGAACTAAAATGCACAGGAGAATTTAACAGAATGGATTTTGTCAAATTCTCCTGTGCATTTGGATAGAACCCCCCTCATTTTCTAATTTATTTCAGGTTTAAAAACATTTTTTTCCTTTTTTTTGTGGCAACATAAATGAAATTTAGCATAGGCACAAGGCCCAAGGTACTTCAGAGACTGGCAATAGAAGTAAACTGCAAGTTAAAGACCTGATAAGAGTGCATTAAATCTCACTAGAGATTTAATTCCTTGATAAAAATGATAAATTCACAAAAGGTAACTCAACCAAAATTTGGTATTAATTTAGGGGGCAATCCATTGTCCCACAGAGCCTTCTGAACAATGAATGCATATCAAGTTACTAGAAATATATATACAGTATCTCACAAAAGTAAGTACACCCATCACATTTTTGTAAATAATGTGACAACACTGAAAAAATGACACTCTGTTACAATGTAAAGTAGTGAGTGTGCAGCCTGTATAACTCAAAATAACTCAACACACAGCCTTAATGTCTAAACCTTGGCAACAAAAGTGAGTACAAGGAAGTAATTAAGCGATTCCTCGTGTGAAACGCGTTAAGCGTCTAGCCTGTGTTTACATTCTATGCCTTTCTATGTACCCCTTGTTTTCATTTTATGGTCTATAGGCTTGATTAAATTTTGATACATTTTACAATGGATGCTTCCTCTCTATTCCTTGGTGTCAGTTGGCAACCTGTGATCCTTTGTGCTTAGTGGATTTCTGCACCAGATCCCATACACTTCAGCACCCATTGGGAGAGAGATTACTACACTTCAGGTCTGGAGCTACTCCCGAGTTTGTGGGTTATTTTGCTAATAGTTTGTCATTTCAAGTATTTTATGGGAAAATGTTGCTAGCACATGAGTCTAGCATCTTTTACCATATAGCAACTCTGAAGTTGGTGGCTGCATTTGGTAGAGATATGCTTTCATACAATAATGGGTTTGTACTGATGTAGAGATAGCAAGTTAGATATCAACTTGCAGAGGTTAAAAAAATCTGTTGCATAATAATTACACAAAGAGGAGGAGCTGGAAAAGACTGCCAGATTACACATGTGCCTTTTAACAATATTTTATACCGATTCTGTGCTTAAGGGAGGCTTTTCTTCCTGGGTTTTGGAATTTCCCCAGTGAGTAATTTTAATTAACATTGCTCATCACTGAGCAGTGGGTTAGGTAGCATGCTTGTTTCCAGCACTGTAGGACAGCCTTATATGCATAACATGCTTTTATGAAGGATAAATGAGCCCGGGTTGATTTTACATCCAGAAACCATGTCTTGTGGTTTACCTAGGTGGAAGTTGTCTACTTGTATACTCATGTTGCAGTAAAATAGCTGAATTAGAGACATGCAGATCATTTCTGGAATGTGCATTTTATTTATTAACTTGAAAAACAGGTCTAAGAGTATTCCTAACTGATACCTATCTATAAGCCACTATGTAACATGTTTTGGAAGTAGTCTTACTTGTTGCGATTGGCCAGTACCTCTTGGCAATATATTTTACTATATACTTAGTAGAGAGAAAAGTTGATCTGCGCCTGTTTGTAATCTGTATCTACCCTGTCCTACATAAAGGCTGACCGATAGTGTTTAGAATTAATGAAATAGGCATACACCTAATAAAAATCCAGAAAAAATGCATGGCGTAAAGGATTTCATCTGGTCAGGGTTGTCCTTTTGTATAGTGATAAACGGGGGAAACGCTCTCACCTTTCCTACTTCCAGGCAGCGTGACGTCTACCACACATTACTTTTAGTTTTGCGCTTGATTATGATACAGCATCAGATGTCAAGACAATATCTCATGTGCCAAGTGTCATGTCCATTTACACTGATGCCCATAAAATGGGCCTTATGGAACCCGAGTATCTGGATGATGATAATTGGGTACCCCTGAATACAGTGGTTCCAAAAATACCCTCAAAGGGTTTACAGATGTCAAACGGGGCACCTCGCTGACCAGTGTGGAATTAAAAAAGTTGGGCCTTAATGATGGTTACTGTTAAATAAAAAACAAATGTACACTCCTGTTGGCACATAGACCCTATATTGTCAACCCCCCTTTTCCCTTGTATTCAGATATTTAAAACCTGCTCTGATTTCTTCATTTTAATGGTAATGCACCCGTAGGGGTGATACAGCATTCAACACACAATTTTTTTCATTTCATAATTATAAAAAGTTACACCCCAGAGCAGAATGTCAACATTGAGGAGTCCCTTGTGCATAAGCTATGGGCTATAGAGTGTCCTTTAGGATATTAAGTAAAAAGGCAATTACTTTTTAAGTAAGGTTGAAATATATTTGTCCCAACCTGTATCTAGTCATAGACAATTGTATGTCAGTCTTTCTGGAGCTGCAGCTGAGAAGGCTGTCAAGGAGCAAATTCTTCATACTCTCACTCACAGTGTTGTTTGCTACCCTCAAGTAAAACGGTTTACACGCCAAATGTATACAACAAGATTTTTGATATTTAACAGCTGCCATCCCGTCCACTGTGTCCGCGGTACTGGTGGCGCTGACAAGCAGTTGATGAGTGGACAGGTAAAAATGGACCAAGTATTTGCAATAATGGAGAGCCTACTGCCTGATATGCAGGTTCACTGACCCTTCCCCGTTCACTGTGCTGCTCACGGATGTGTTCCGCCCCAATACATCCTCTTACTGTATTTGTACAGGCTTCCATTTGTCTTTATACAAAAGCTAGTATTTGTGTTTTCATTGATTTGTGTAAGCACACATGAACATTAGAACAGAGGGAAATATGTATAGGAAGCTATTTAAGGCAAAGATCAGCCTTATATTGTTGTATCACGGTCAGCTATGATTTTAGAAAAAGCAGAACCATCTTAATCCAGATTTGAACGTGCCTTGCCGGCCTCCAGAATTAAATTCAAGACGACTGCTCTCTGATGTATCCATCCCTAGGTTCATGATGGATATTTTCAGGAAGAGTTCATCACAAGCGTTCGGAATGAAAGCAATTTGTTTACTGTTTGTTTTGTAATCTCCTATCATTAAACCGTGCACGCCAGTATGTGTAATTGCATTGTAAAAAAAAAATTCTGTGTTTTTGGTGGATGATAAGGAAGACTCATCAAGTTAATGAATCCTCTACATCCTGTCATTATGGTCTACATAACAAGTGTCATTCCAGTCACTGATGTTTAAGATTACTTTGTGAAAACGTGACTTGGTGTAGCCCCACCCTATCATCATCAAGTGAGCTGATACAGCAAACCTTAAAAACATGTTGTCTAATTCCAGTGATGTTATTCGTGCAGGGTTGTTTGTGTGGTGTATTGGTTCATTAACCTTTAGTGAAAGCATCACCTTGTTATTGAGCTCCTTTGATGTTTTATGAAATTCAATTACTGTAGAAATAGCCTTATTTTATTTTTAGAAAAAAACGATTAGTTTAGGTTAAATATACAGTAAACATAATAAGAAAAAGATGAGCAAATCCTTAACCAGGTCTCAGCAGGAGAAAAATGCAAGACATTAAAGTCCCGGTGTGGTAGGACAGACAAGAGAATTTGAGAATTGTTTTGGGAAGTGACTTTTACAGGTGTCTCTTTACTGACATAGTTGCTGATTTAATACTGGAAATGTAATTGGGGGTACTAGGTGGGTAACATGGTTCAATGCTGTTTTATTCAAATGGTTTTATTAAAGTTTCCGTACCTAGAGCAGCACTACGCTCATGTGAGTTTGGTGGTTTTGATGCAAATCACGGCGAAAGGATTAAGCAGAACATCGAAACTATTCAAATAACAATGATCAAGATAACTGTATAGTTATTTTATTTATTTATTACAATAAATGTTTTGAAATTCAAAGATGCCCAGGACCAAAAATGTATAACATTTTGAAGAACCTCAAATTTGAAAATTAGAATACACCATGTATTATTGGCAGGTCCAATTCATAACTGCATTTGCTGCTTGCCTCCATCAGCTTTCAGGTTTAATTGGAAAATTAAATTTTAAAGAAAAGCTTCTGAAAATATAGTGCATCTCACATTTTGATTTTAAATAACGTTAATGAGTTCAGATGTGAAAGATCTACCGTATATGTGAGCCTTTCTCTGGGAGAAGTGATTGATATATTCTATAGACCTTGTAGTTTGTAAGCTTATTGCTTGCTTGTGTTAGAGATGTAGGTTTTAATTATAAGCATAGCTTGAGGCTATATTTACTAAGATTTAACTTTTCCCCTTGGGGTTTTGGTTACCTGAGCAACAGGTGGAAAGGCCATGAAGGCTGCATTTGCTGACATTTTCCACCTGCCGGGACACTCGACTCCTTGTCTTGGCTGCATTGTTCTCGTTCTTCGCTGTTCGTCTGCTCACAGCCAGCTGTTCTGCACATAATCACAGGGTTATATTGTATATCCGGTTTCTGTGGGCTTGAAACATGTGTGAACAGTGTGACATAGTCATTATTTCTCTAATAATTACCAGGGCAATTTATCCTGCATTAAAATTAAAGTATTTTGTAATGCCTATATGTTCTAGAAATGGGGAAACTTTAATCTGGCATTAATTCTTTTAAAAGTACAAATGCTTGAAAAGGAGACTTTTGCGGATATATCTGATCTATTTAAAATAGCTTGAAGCTAGAAAAGTATCTATTTGTAACCTAAAATTTGAGATTTTTTTTTCTGCCAGGATATTTTAGTCTGACTAGAATAGGAATACAAATTTTCTATTCTGTTCGATAATTTATTCTTTATCTGATTGTCCTGTACATAACAATCTTTGGCTATCCACTCCACTGTTGGTACTTTTTATACAACCGCTGTCTAATTTATGCCTGCCGTCTTTTATAATTTGATATCCAAGTACACGGTAGAAGTTCTAGGCGCAGGATTGTTGCATTCAAGATTTTTTTTTTCCAGCTCAGGTCAGAGTTCTTTAGGTGTAGTTTTAACTTTGTTTGTTTTGGTGTGCAGGGCTGTTCGACATTCTAATGTGTAAAGATCTGTTCTAAATGAACCTCTGCTGGAATACAGATTATGCAGCGTTTTTAACAGTACTCATTGTTTACACATTTGCAGGTATTCTGTTTTTGTGGTGGTGGTTTTTTGTTCTTGTTCTTGTAAACTCATTGTTACGTATCTCTGCAAGACAAGTCTCCCAAGTATTAGAAACATATTCCATATGAAGACTTCTATTTTAACTAGGATTTTCAATCATGTTTAAGGGCATGGGCATTAACGGATTATCAACAAATAAATAAACATCAATTATAAAAATTGAAATGGTATACATAAGGCTATATCGCCTTGTTATCTGTATGTTGGTGAAATTTTAAAAATAAACTTTTGGAGAGTGTAGTGATTTTAAGAAATACTTTACAGGAAATGTGCAGATTTTTGTCCCCTTTGTAGGCGATGTGTATGGGGTTTGTTTTGTTTTTTTTTTGTTTGTTTTTTTTGCTTCTCCCCAATATGTTCAAGGACTGCTACAACAATAAAGAGTTAAGTAATCTCCACCTACGATCTGCACAAAAAGGAAGTGGCAAACTGTGTTTATGAATTATTAAAAAAAAATACAAGAATAGACTGCAACGGACAGAAGATGTGCTGTTGGATTTTAGTTTTCAAAATAATTTGATTACAGCTAGAATGATTCAGCTAGTCTTTACTAAAAGTACTTTCTTTTCGTTCAGTTGTCTTAAATGTTTACTTTGACGTATTGCTTTGTCTCAATTAAAATTAAGTGTTTCGTGGTGCTTGAAACAAGACCTAAAAGACTGACTACAGTGAAAAGCGAGGAAATAATTGTTGGAGAGCATTCAAGTTAACCATTTTAGCCATAGCTTGTTGAATAACCCATTTCACAAACTAACACTTATGTATACTTTTTCTGAGAGAATTCTTAGAGAGAATTAGAAAGAGACAAGAAGATTGAGTTTAAAGAGAGGAGATGGTGGTGATAGTTTTCCATGGGGTCATTTGTGATGTAGCTTCAGATTCAACAAATGTCAACATATGTCTTACCTAGAGTTTGTTGGTTTGAAGTAAACGGGTAGGCCCGCTTCTATTTCAGCATAAATTCTCCCATTTCTGGTTAGACAGTAGGAAGACTTAGTCATACTGAATTCATTGCAAAGCTCAAAGTCCAGAGAAAGATGTAGGAGTTAGGCTGGGCTGTATAGGGTGGAGAAGGGCAAAGGAGAGTCCATGAAACAGGCGAATGAGAAGTTTAAGTTGACGTTGATAAAAATAAAATCCTCTGCGTACCAATAACCAAATAGCAGCCAGTTACCCTTTTACGGATTACTGTTACCCATGTTTTTATATTTTTGTTTAACAGGTTGAGTTCTCTTACCCCCCACTGATCCCAGGACAGAGTCATGACAGCCACCTGTTACCAGAAGAGTGGAAATACTTGCCTTTTCTTGCTCTCCCAGATGGCGCTCATAACTTCCAAGAAGGTATGGGGAAAAAGCTTAATTAAAAAAATCCAAAACCACCAACATATCACATGAATTGTGAGGCCTCCCTTACTGGTGTGATTATCAATATTCCATGATACTATGTATGAGTTTGTGTATGTGTAGCCTGTTGGAAAGAGTGGTCCCCATTGACTTTGTCTGTTATAGAGGCAGCTTCATCCAAAAAGAATGGGTTGTAATGTACTTTGTAAATACTTTATTTTATTTTTTCAGTGCTTAATAAATAAGAATTAGGAAGATAATGTAGCTGCAGAGCGCTGCCACCTTTGTCTTCTATTGCCCTGGTCACACCAGTCACTGAAACTGTAGCTCCCACATACTTCTGGGCATGCAGGCAGCACTTCCTCAGTCCCAGCATGGGGATAGGGCATCGTAAGGTTCTTTCTGTATATATGATTGCTGAAATGTCTTAAAAAAGGTGATTATGTGATTACCTGTGTTTATGAACAGCCTGAAGATGTGCACCATTATTATACCTTTTTTTGGTTTTAGGTCTCAAAATAATTTGAGTGTTAGTTTTCAACACACTGTGTGTGTAGGCATGTTACTGTATGTGTCCTTAAGTATGTTATTGTGTTTGTGTGTGTGTGAACATGTATTTGTAAGTATATTACTGTGTGTGTGTAAGCATGTAACTGTGTGTATGTGTAAGTATGCTACTGAACCGCCCACTTCTCAGCCAACAATGGTAGATGTGTGTGTGTTAGAATGTTAGTGTGTATAATTATGCAAGAGCATATGTGTGTAAGTATGTTAGCATGTTAATATAGATGTGTGTGTGTGTGTGGAGCTTGAGAGCCTCACCATTTGAAAATAAAACATGAATTTATAGATGTCATTTTTTTGTTCTTGTTCCTGAAGTTTCCTTTTCTGAAATATCTATATCTTAAAATAGTACAATTTTTATACACTAAGAAAAAGAATTAAGCTGCCATTGTGTATTTGTTCATGACCACTCATCCTTGAGCTGTAAGCCTTATGTAACATGGATTGTGAAGTTTTGTAAGCGTTCTTGATGCAGGCACTCCAAGAGTTTATCTGTGTATCCACTGACTTAAGCAGTCAAGGCAAGACTTTTTTCACTACAGGAGAAGTTAGTGCCCTTTGGCAACCAGATAACTGTCTACAAATAACGAGCTGCAATATTACCCATTTTTAATGTTGCCGATGATGCCTATGAAGTGCTGCCCTCAATTATGTATAAACTGCAAGTTTACTATTCCACATACTTCAGGGTAGCAGTACAAGTGGTGGTTTATACATGGCAACCCTAACAAGTAGGCAGTGGAAGTTGCAGAGCGAAGGCAGCATGTATAAACCAAAGAGGTAAAGATACATTATATATATACAGTACCATGCAAACATTTGAGACAAATGGGAAAAGTCCTGTAAAGTAAGAATGCTTTGAAAACAGCCATGGTAATAGTTTGTTTTTATAATTTGACACAATGCATAGTGAGTGCACAAAAGAAAAATCAAAATGTGTATATATATATATATTATATATATATTACACACACATACATTCTTACATACCAGGGAGCTTTTCAGGGCTGGCTTCCCTGAGCTCCCCATCGCCTTGGGATGTGGCTGCAAGCAGATACTTGAAACACCCAATGATTGAAGATTCTGACCCAGAGGCCTGTGGAGGCAACAGTGAAACCCATTCGCAGCTATGTGTGTGTACAAGCAGATTAGCTAAATTAGTGTCTTTTTATTTATTTATTTTAAATCATATTTATTATTTTTCACAGGTCATACAAAAACACAGTAATAAGAAAAAGACAAAAGACAAAAAAAAAAACAAAACCGCATAAATATGCATAAAAGTTCATGACAGTTTATCACGGCACTCAACAATTGATTATTCGTCATCTCATGTCATTAAGCTACTATATGGTCGTATCGTAATAGGCATCAGGAGACACAAAAAAAAAAAAAACACGATCGTGGAGTCAGGAGTAGGATTATTTACCAGATTACGAATTCATATCGTAAATTTCATTTATTTTTTTAATCCAGACTTCGCAAATTTCTGATTTCCTTTTATATGATAGACTGACCAAATTAGTGTCTTTTTAATGTCTAACATCGTATTCTGCTCCATTTATCTAGATACAGTATTTTTTCATCTTCCACCAAGATCAGGAGATCAGAAGATGGTTTACGGGGTTTCTTGCTACAGACAGATTGACGCAAAGGTATGGTTTTAGATGACAACATACAGGTACTGCGTTCGACCTTGCAAGCCAATGGAGCATTACTTGCGATTAACAATGTGATTAGTAAAATATATAGAAAAAAACTAATAAGGAAAAAATAAAAATAGTTGAAAAAATAAATACAAATGTATTAACATGTACAAATAATCCTCCAGTGATGTCGCCATCAGTGGAACCATCCAGTTCCAACATAATGTTAAAAAAAGTCTGAAAACATATACAGTATTGGCCCAATTATAGGGCGCGTATTTTTTGGCCCGTAATCAGGGTCTAGCGCAGGTATACGCATGACGCGTTACATAAACTTCCAGTGCTTCGCCATAGAAGTCCCAGCAGAAGTACCGGCCAGCAGCAGTGGAGGTTGTCTGTGCCAGTCTGTGCGATGCGTGCAGACAACTTCCACTGCTGCCGTCATAAAAACCCCCTGCAGAAATGGCGAGCAGCAGAGGTTGTCTACGCACATCGCGCAGACGTCCGCCGGCTGCCCCAGCTAGACACCAGGGAGTCTGGGGCTACATTGGTAAGTCGGGGGGGGCGGCAGAGTAGCATATCTGGGGGGCACAAAGCATATCAGCGGGGCACAAAGCATATCAGCGGAGCAGAGTGGCATTTCTATAAGGAAGGTGCATTATGAAGTAAGGATGGGGACCTTAAAATGGCTATTGGTTTTCTGTTTGTATAAAGCATATGCTAACTTACTGTATAATAGATACCAAAAAATGTTAAAATACATGTGTTCCTGTTCATTAGGTAAAATACTGTTTTACTATTCCACTCGTATTTTTTCTTTAAAAACTATTTTTTTCTTTAAAATAGCACCAAACTTTTAGGATGCGGCCTATAATTGAGCCAATATAGTATTATATAAGAAAAAGTAAAAGTTTATTTTTTTGAGCAAGTCTTAAATTAGAGCAGTATCTTCCCAAAAATCCTGGCATGGAAAGAGTTAAAATATTACCATCTGAAATAACCTGGGGTGTCCAGTTTTCAAGTATATATATGGTTTGATGGGGGCAAATTGAACTGACCGGCTTCAAATATGTCCATAATAGGACATGGGCTCTAGTAGATTTTAAAAAAATGGTTTTGAAAAACCAATATGCTACTTGTCCTACTTGCCCTATGACTCACAAAAAAAACAACAAGAAAGAAACATAAAAACATTGCGTATTTCTAAACTCAGGACAAATATTAGAATCTATTTAGCAGTTTTTTAGTAAAAGATTTTTCCAATTAACAGTTTTTCATCTAAAGTAAATTAGATGATATGAACATAATAATGGTATCTTAAAAAAAAAAAAGAAAAGCCCTTCTTGTCCTGGAGAAAAACAATATATAACGTATGTGGGTGCACTAAATGAGACAGAAGAAAATTACAGCTCAACATCAGCACAGCAAAAATGATAAAACAGCCACTGACACGCAGGGTACAAAAAATAAACAGTTGTGTCCTTAAGAGGTTAAAGTACAATTGAATTGTTATAATGTCATCAGATTCCAGAGTGCTGTACAAATAAATATCTGTTTACAATGTTGAATTACACTAGGTGCTGACCAAAATTTCATGACCTACATCAGCCCCTAAAATATAATAAAATATACACTTTTAAATTAACTACAGTAATATTGTTTGTGAAATGCTTTGTTAATATGTGCAATTTCATTGCCTAAAACAAAAAATCTGTTTATTTTAATCTGTTCTGTTTCACAGTCCTTGAAAGTGCGTCAAGCAGATGTTACCCGCGAAACTGTACAGAAGAGTGTTTGTGTGTTGAGTCAGTTGGTAAGACACTCGGTTTGTATGTCACAAATGTCACAGTAAATTAGTGCTTTTTTTTGCATAAGACCAGAGAGTGCGTCTGCCCTTTGTGCAAACCTGTTTTTGTTATTTTTTCTGCACGCAATTTGTAGTTTTAGGATTTGGGAACTCAGCGTAAATGTAATTTGTGTTACATTGTGTGTGTGTGTGTAATTGCATTTGGACTAGTGTAACTAGATCCATTATTGACTTATAATATTTAGTTTTATGGTTTCATTTTGTATGCAGCCACTCTATGGATTGCTTCAAGCAAAACTTCAGCTCATTACTCATGCCTACTTTGAAGAAAAGGATTTTTCTCAAATATCAATACTCAAGGTATATAAGGGCAGCATTTAGACCTTTTTTGTCTGTTTAGTTTTTTAAGAGCATGTTGTAGATAACAAAAAAAATGACAATGTTTAACAATATATAGAAAAAAAATGCATTATCCTTGTCGTTTATCCTTGTATCTCTTGCCAGCTCATAAATAAAATGGTGAAAATGGGTGTTGGGTTAGAGTTGTCAAGTTTTAACTCCTCAACGTCCATTGACAGGTCAGGCACGTCATGCAGAAACGGTCACGTGATGACCTATGATGTGCTTGGCACATCATTTCATTAAACAAGCTTAGAAACTTTCTTCTCTTAAACGGTGTTGCTGTAATGCCTCGATGCAGCAGGGGCCATGACTGGTTCGTCCCCGGGGTGTCAACATCTGCCATACACTGTATGGCGGCGGACGGCCTTTTTAAAAGACACTTCAATGGTGTGGCTGAAAAGCCTCGATCACAAGGCATTCAGCGACACCGAACACTCACCCCAGGACGCACTGTGACCGCTCCTGGGGTAAATTGCATTGGCCAGCTTCGAAATAGCACATGGGTAGAATGACCAACTTTGGGGGAAAAAATGCTTTTGAAATAGCAAAAGGCTACTTGTACTTATTGCCCAATAACTTGCAGAAAAAAGCAAAAAAAAAACCCATGAAAACATGTATATTTCTAAACTCAGGACAAATAGTAGAATCTATTTAGCAGGTTTTTTATTAGCTTGTTTGGATGAGTAAAAGATTTTTCAGGTAAAAGTCAGAAAATGGGGGAGGGGTTTCATTTTTATTATTTTTTTATAGGAAATTAGATAATATGATAAAAAAATGGTATCCAAAGAAAGCCCTTCTTGTCCTAAAAAAAACAACATATAACTTGTGTGGGTACACTAAATGAGTGAGGAGAAAATTACATCTAAACACGAGCACCGCAAAAGTGTTAAAGCAGCCTCGGTCCCAAAGGGTACAAAAAGTAAAAAAAACAGCCTGGGCTTTAAGGGGTTAATGATGCAGACTTACAGCATTTCAGGGTATCATAAGTGAGGAAACAACATGGTTAAAAAAAACAATACTGGGGCACCTCATGAAGAAACAGTATACATATCAGGCCAAGGTACAAGAAGGCCATATCAGAAAATGAAGGAAATCTCTGAGATCCTTTTAGGGTTCAGGAACTTTGGAAAAATAGCAATGAGTGCCGTTAATTAAAATGTTTGCTTTACAAAGATCCAACACAGTGAGCAATTCTGGAGCAACATTGGAAATGTGGGGGAGTCATAAATTAAATATTCCTGTTGCTCATTTAAAAGTTTTCCCTAGAGTAAGTGTGTACTCGTGTGTACGTGTATAAACAAATGTCTTGTTTAACGCTGATCTGAAAACATGTCTATTCAGGCATAAAGTATATTCCTTTGACATAAACATGTAACGTATCCTTAAAAAATAAGAATTAAATGCATATTCATAATTTTACATCAGAATATCTATATACAGGCCCAGACTGTACCATTACATTTTTTTGTCTCTCTAAAGGAACTTTATGAACATATGAATAGCTCATTAGGAGGAAGTGCATTAGAGGGATCACAACTATATCTTGGTAAATATTTACACTTTTTTGTTTTTGAATGGCTTGTCAGTTCCTCTTGCTAACACAAATTTTAAAATTTTAACACAGACATTTTATACACAATAAAAACATAGATAAACTCACTCTGTAGAGGTCAACGGAGCAATAACAAGAAATGGGAATAATTGTTCTGTAGTCAAGTTTTTCTTTTTTGGCATTTATCTTGTATAATGTAAACAAAGGCAACCAGGCAATAGGCAGTAATGAAATGCAAACCACTGACACTTTACACAAACTAAGGTATAACATATAGGATGAAAATGTATACAACAATATGTTATGTTATTTCAGAATAAAAAAAACTTGTGGCATTTATCTAAAATATTTCTTTTATTTATGGATTTTTAGGTTTGTCTCCCCGGGACCTCGTGCTCCACTTTAGACATAAGGTACTAGTGTCTTTATCATGATAGTATAATGTCACAGTTAACCAGCGGGATTGTTCAATTGGCTTGCACTCTTTTTTTTTTTTAAACTGATTTACATGTTTTATTAAAAATGGCCAAAGATGTTTATCTTTTTCTTCCTTATTTCCAACGAAGTTATGTCCACTTTTCCCTACATTATTCAATGGAAAATACATTGAAATCGAGAATTCTTGCCAGGGAATTCCTTTTCGTTGCCTATCCTTCGGCGGCACAGGTGAGGTAGGGCAGGAATAGTGTAGGGAAAGACTTACACACCGGGAAAACAAAAAGTATTTGCTGCCAAAGGATAGACAAGGAAGAGGAATTCCCAGGTAAAAATTCTCAATTTCCATGTCATCTGACAGCAGTTGTGAGCTTTAACAAAGAAAGGGTGGGAGTCGGGGGGAAAAAACTGTTTCAAGAACTGTCAAAGGTTGCATCTGAAAGGACAGGAAGCATCCAGTCTGTAGTGCTTTGCAAAAATATGCAAAAGCTTCCAGGTGGTTGATGATCTGTAAGTCTTATGGATGGCCTGAGCGATCCATTTCAAGACCTTGAGATCCTTCCTGGGACCTGAAAAGGCAATGACAAGACTAGAAGAGCATCTCCAAGACTGTTCCAGACTCCAATTATGGTCAAATACTGTGAAAGGAAAGCTGGGTCTGTTAATCAAGGAAGTTTAGGACACAATAGACACCAAGAAAGGGTGAAGGCAGGCAGAGGTAAGGTGCTGGAAGGAAAGTATTTTGGACCCAGTGTGTTTTAAGGACTGCACCCATTAGCCTCACCTGCAGCCACTGATTAATGACTGAGACTTGTCCTGTCTTACCTGAAAGGTTAGCAAATGTGTTTTGTTTAGTCAGAGCTCCAAGTGGGAGCTAGGATTTTGTTTTGTTTTGTTTTGATTTTATTTATGTGAAAAATCCGAATACAAATGTTATCAATGGTTTCCTGCATTTCCTTGGAAGTAAATATCCTGCAAAGCGGTGAAGATATCAGGATATGTAGACACCTCTTGGCATCCAGAGTACGCTTTCCTTATTTTTAGGAGATGGGGAGGGGGAAGGGTAGGAAGGATGATATTTTGAGCCGAATGGGAGGACAACACAACTTTCAGCTTGAACTCTGTATGCTCTATCATCACTGAACTTTAAAAAGGGTTCTTGCATACATAGAGCCTGTAATTCACATTTTCTCCTAGCAAGGGTGATGGCTACCAGGAAGGCTGCCTTTAGTGTTAAAAATGCAGAGAGGCTTCCTACAGAGGTTCAAATAGTGTAAGCGCAAGTACAAAACTGAGATCCTAGGCCAAGGATGCCTCTGATTTGTCTGATTTAAATGCTTTAAAAGCTCCTTTCTTATTTTAAATTTCTTGGTTTACTTCCCCACTAAGCTGCATTGGTTTCAATCTGTTTTATGTTTATTACCCAATGGTACATACAGAGAAGTGTACCTTTCTAATATATGTTTGAAGATATTCCATTTTGTTCTCAGTGTTTTTTTTTACTGAAGAGTTTATGTCAGTCAATATGTTGTAAAGCTGCCCTTATCTGATTGAAAGTGGCCTTTTTAAAATTAAATGTTTTAGTATTCCCTATATGCAATTTCTTTTTTGAGTTTATTTCAAAAGACACCATATTGTGATCACTATTACCCAATTGCTCCCTACTTGAATGTTTGACAGTAGATCAACATTGTTTGTTAGGATTCTTGTCTAGATCTTGTTCTTTCTAGTTGTTGCTTGTACCAGTTGTGACATGAAGGTGTCATTTAACAGTTTCAAAAACCTGAATCCCCTTGCAGAACTACTAGTCCCTCTGTCCCAATTTATGTCCCAGATGTGCAGCTTTCTCAATTTGCTGTTCCTCATCAGTATTAACATTAGGTGCAGGGCCGGCCCAAGACTTAATGCGCCTGGGGCGAACTTTAAAATGACGCCCCCCTGCCGATGCTGGGGGGCGGCATTTTAAACTTCGCGGACGCCATTATCTAAACCCCCCCCCCGGTGCTTACCGTTAAACATTCCTGCGGCGAGTCTCCCTGCTCTGCCACGGTGCCGGCTTGAAATGCTGAGCGCCAGAAGTTGACGTCACTTCTGGCGCTCAGCATTACAAGCCGGCACCGAGACCGAGCTAGAGGGCTCGCAGAGGAGAGAGAGGGGCGCCGAGCGGGTAAGCGAAAACCACTCGGCGCCCCTCTCCTCCGCTTCAAAAGCACCAAGCTGATATCTACACATAAAGCGTTCACATTTTCCTTGTCACATTCTACTTGCTTAATATTAGACTTTAGCTCATTGTTAACAGTCATGCATTTCATCCCACCATGTTTATCAAAAGTTGTATTAAGTATGTGTTTTCTTCTTTTTGCAGGTCTTAATCTTGTTTAAATTGATTCTTCTTGAGAAAAAAGTAAGGTGATATAATTTTTTTATTTGTTTGCTTTACTTTTTACACACATCCAATATTTTACCTTTTAATGAGCAGTGGTACTAAGAAAAAGAAATTAGTACTGAAGTCTGTCTTGCCCCAATATGGCTTTTAGCATCATTCTGCATTAATTGAGATTACTGCTTTGGCAAATGTAAGAGGTAGATTCCTAACACATTAGCTTTGGTTATTTTAAGACTTTTTTTGTTAGAAATTCTTTGTGTTCCTATGAGTATTTTTTAATCATAAACATAGTATTTTTAAACAAACATTAATCCAGCACACTGGGGGCAAAAAGTTTTACTGGTGTTGGTAATTACTAATAACTGAACTAATGGAGTTAAGTGCCATGTTATCTTTATGTTGTCTGTAGGTCCTTTTTTACGTGTCACCTGTTAACCGATTGGTGGGGGCATTGATGACTGTCTTGTCTCTTTTTCCAGGTAAGGTGTTTTTACAAAAGTAGAGCGGTCTAGCCAATTTGCAATGCAAGATCCTTTCTTATCCTTGTGGGGTTTTGTAACTTATTTTCATAATCGATTAGTTGGTATGATATGGCACTGTGTCCCCTGATATGCCTTATACCTCCAGAAATGCCACTCTGCCCCCCCAGATATGCAATTTGCCCCCCCTGTGCTCTAGACTTCCTGTTGTCTAGTGGGGGCAGCCTGTGAACATCTGCGTTCCACTTTTGCTGGAGCTTCTATGATGAGCACCAGAAGGTTATGTCACTCCGGCACAGAAGCCCCGGTGGAAGTCGAGGGCAATAGCGGAGATTGTCGCACAGACGTCCTCTGGCTGCCAGAGAGGAGCATCCAGGTCTCCCGCAGCACTGTGTGCGATCTTCCGCTGCTGCTGGCACTTCCGCTGGGGCTTCTGTGATGGGCTTCCATCATAGAAGCCCCAGTGGAAGTGGCGGGCAGTAGCGGAGGTTGTCTGCGTGCATCGCGCAGATGTTCACCTGCAGCACTGAGGGGGATCTAAATCTTAGTGTTATAGTCAGACCTCTATTTGAGGTCAGATTATAAGACGAGGGGTATTTTTCAGAGCATTTGATAAAATCGATTCAACAAATCTATAATGAAAATTGTTGACAATGATTTTCATTATCAATTATTAAAGATTTTATCGATTAGTTGTTGCAGCACTTAAAATCTGCAAATGGGTCTATATGCTTAGAGAAAATATTCCTTATTGTTTTTTGCAGGCATGATTGAGCATGGTTTAATGGACAGCTCACAGTACAGACCTCGAAAGAGCACGTCGGAAGATGTGGAATTCCCTGCAGCATCAGCTTCACATGATAATATCTCTCCACTTTTTTTGGAGGTGTCAAATGCAACTGAAGAGGAACATGAACCAAATAAGAACCTGCTGTTTAAAAACATCCAGCCTGAAGTGCCTATTTTTGAATCAGATACTAATGGCAATGTTGAACATGTGCGTCCTCCTTCGCATACCTCACCAGAATCTGCAGAGAGTGAGTGGGAGACTTTAGATCCCAGCATACTGGAGGAGGGCATCTCAAATGATGAAGGGGACCTATGGAGTAATGGGACAGGACAGAATGATGTTATTAATAAGGACACTGTTTCTTCAGGTGGCATACCCATTACAGTTCAGCCTCAATCTAACACAGGACAGGCAGTATTTACCCCAGGGCTTATATCTGGGTTAGAAGAAGACCAATATGGAATGCCTTTGGCCATCTTTACAAAGGTTAGTTATGTGTGAAGTTTTGCCAAAAACCACAAGTAACTCATCACGTCGTGCCTTTTTATCTTACTTAATTTGTTGAATAAACTAAGTAGATATGTTTGTACAAAGACATAAAAAAGTGTTTAACCTCTCATCCCCTGTACCTTGCAGAGTGTTTGTATGTGAAACCCCTTACTGGACAACTAAGCCTTGTCTCTTGACTTGCCACTTTACCTTGTGTGATCAGCTGGAGGATTATTATTGCTATGATCCCCAGTGTAAGGTTTTTAAACTCAAATGAGAGAGAGGCAGAGTTTAAGCCTCTGTGTTTCTCTATGAGCAGAGATAATGAGGATTGGTTCCTACTGGTTTGCCTAGGTCTTCAGGATTAGCTAGCAATGTCTGAACAAGATTGGTGGTTTTGTTGCTCAGTGTTAAACACAGTTTTTTTTGTCATGAGTATACTTTTAAATCTCAATCAAAACGTTAATGTATCACAGCCTAAATGTTTTTTTTAAAAAAAAGATTTAAGGGGAAAATATTTCCAAAGCACTTCAAAGGCATCGGAACTCGGAAGTGCTTTGGAAGAATGCCTTCAAAACAAAAAAGAAAACAGTGCTGTTAATAGCAGACTTTCTACAGTAGCACCTCAAAATCGTGTTCTTATGCTGTTATATTACAAGAAAATGGAAACCCATATTGTGATATGTCACATTCAAAAGCTAATCAGGAAGCACACTTAAAATGAGATGTGCAAATCACATTTAAAGTGGGCTAGTCAACCGTATGTAGCAGTTTCACTTCATGTAGACATAAAAATTGTGTAATGTAGGGCTTGACAAACCCCATGTAGCCAGAGCCCAGAAGTTCCCAGGTATGGTAATGTAGTGTCAGAGTCAGTGTATATGTGTAGTGCTAGAATCAGTGTGTTTGTCAATGTCTACTGTATTGTAGCCCCAGGCTTAGTGTGTATAGTGCTAGAGTAATGCATATATTTTATTTATATATGAATATTGTGTACATTGTTGGACAGTGTGTGCATGTGTATAAGAATGTATTGTCATTGTGTATGAGCATATGGTGTTGTGTTACCGTATGGCATTAGCTTGAGTGTGTATGTCAGCATAGTGTTAGTGTGTGTTAGTGTTAGTGTGTGTTACCATGCGTGTACTTTACCATATGGTGTTAGAGTGTGTGTGTGTTACTGTAAGTGTATTTTTGTGTATGGTGTTGGCTTGTACAGCTAGGTCCGGAAATATTTGGACACTGACAACAGTTTTGTTATGTCGGCTGTTTATCAAAATAAGTTCAAGTTACAGCTAGGTCCGGAAATAATGAATATGTGCAGCCTCTCAGCTTTAATTTGAGGGTATTCACATCCTAATGGGAGGAAGGATTTAGGAACCAAAAGTTATTGGACAATTAATTGACTCAAATGCTGTTTCATGGACAGATGTTGGCTATTCCTTTATTATTTCTTTATCAATTAAGCAGGTAAAAGGTGTGGGATTGATTTGAAGTGTGGCATTTGGAAGCTGTTGCTTTGAAGCCACAACATACGAACAAGGATCTCTTGATGCAAGTGAAACAGGTCATCCTTAGGCTGCAAAAAAAAGAAAAAAATCAATCAGGGAGGTAGCAGGAACATTAGGAGTGGCCAAATCAACAATTCAGTACGTTCTGAGAGAAAAAAAGCACTGGTGAGCCTGGACATCCACGGAAGACAACAGTGGTGGATGATTGTAGGATCCTTTCCATGGTAAAGAAAAACTCCTTCACAACATCCAGCCAAGTGCAGAACACCCTCAGCAGGTAGGCATATCATTATCAAAGTCTACGATAAAACGAAGATTTAATGAGAGCAAATACAGAGGCACCACAAGGTGCAAACCATCTATAAGTCTCAAGAAACGAAAAGTCAGATTAGACTTTGCCAAACAACATCTAAAAGAAAGTTTGTCCTGTTCTGGAACAGCAATCTTTGGACAGATGAAACTAAAATCAACCTGCACCAGAATGCTAGGAAGAAAAAAGTTTAAAGGAGGCTTGGAACAGCTGATGGTCCGAAGCATACCACATCATCTGTAAAACATGGTGGAGGCAGTGTGGTTGCATGGGCATGCGTGGTTTCCAGTGGCGCTGGGTGGCTAGTACACATATGATGGTGATGATGAGACAGAAGCAGCCTGATGAATTCAGAAGTGTGTAGGGATATATTGTCTGCTCAGATTCACCCTAATTCAGCAAAGTTGGTTGGCCTGTGCTTCACTTTACAGATGGACAATGACCCAAAACATACTTGGAAAGCAACCCATGAGTTTTCTAAGGCAAAAAAGTAGAATATTTTGCAATGGCCGAGTCAGTCACCTAATCTCATGAAGCTTGCATTTCACTTGCTGAAGACAAATCTTAAGGCAGAAAGACCCACAAACAAATGAAGATGGCTATATTAAAGGCCTGGAAAAGCATCACAAGGGAGGAAACCCAGTGTTTAGTGATGTCCATGCGTTCCAGACTTCAAGCAGTCATTGAAAATTATTCAAAGTATTAAACATTTTATTTATGATTGTATTGACTTGTCCAATTACATCTGAGCCTCATAAATAAGGGGGCTGTGTATGAAAATGATTGGAATTCCTAAAAGTTTCATATGATATTTTTGTTCAACCCCTTGAATGAAAGTCTGCACTTCAATTGGATCTCAGTTGTTTCATTTGAAATCCGTTGTGGTGGCCTACAGAGTCAATATTATTAAAATTGTGTCGGTGTCCAAATATCTCCAGACCTAACTGTATCTGTAGCCATATGGTGATGAATGTATGATGTTAGCTTGTGTGTTAGTATATGGCATTAACATCAGTATGTGTTAGTATTTGATATCAGAATGGTGTTAATGTGAGTGAGGGTTGAAGTTGGAGTTAGTGACACCTAGGAGATGGAGATGAGAGGCAGGAGGCTGCTTGATGGGTGTGTGCTGCATGGGGTCAAGCAGCATCTTGCGACATGTGCAGGAACCAAGCATATTTCAGGTATATTCATGTTGCTCTGTTTGTGTGTAATAATACATTCATCAACTTTAATTAAACATTGCATTGATTTTTCTCCAGTTATTCAATATATTAATTAATCTAGCAATATACATATTATTTTATTATATTTGATTATTCTTTATCAA
>VKOC01022829.1:0-15837 GCA_009364415.1 Spea multiplicata
TGTCCTGATGTGTGTGGGTGTCGGTGTGGCAGAGCCTGTCCTGATGTGTGTGTCTGGGTGTTGGTGTGACAGAGCCTGTGTTGGTGTGTGTGTTTGGCGGTCTGTTTCCTGGCACTTAACTTACAGTAGGAATTATTTAATTTATATTTATCCAGAGATAAAATGCCCTCCTGAAGTTGTAGTGACTTCAGGGGACAAAACGTTCAAGGCCCTGAAATCATTTAGTGGAAAAGTTATTTATTGTGTTATAATATTTATTTCAAGGATTAGTCACACTCAATTGTGGCTTCAGGCTTCCCATGTTGAATGATCAAGTATTATTTTAGCCCAATAACAAAAGTATAATTCCATAGCACATTACTTTTGGAAATTATGAATGCCCCCCAGTTTGACTGTGGTATCTTGGGTGCCCCCCCCTATATATTGTTTCTAGAGTCACCACTGCAAACACACACACCAGGACAGGCTCTGCAACACCGACACACCAAACACACACACCAGGACAGGCTCTGCCACACTGACACCCGCATCAGTATGGGTTAATCTACACAAAGCATAAAAATGCTTTCCACACTGGTTTGTTTTTTGTGTCTTTCCCCCTTTGTGTATTGATGCCCCAGCCAGGCCCCGCCTTTGGTTTTAATGTATTCCCCCCACACCCTTGTGTATTGCCCCATGTGCATTTGTGCCCCCAGCCAGCCCCTTTTGTGCATTTATGCCCCCAAACCCTTTTTTACTGGTTAATGTACCCATGTGGATTGCCCAAGCCACCCATGCCCTTTGTGTACTTATACCCCCCAGCCACCCCCTTTTTTGTATTTCAATGTTGTCCCAAGGCAGCCCCCCTTTGAATATGGGTCCCCTTCCACCTATCACCACAACTATTTTTTTAATTTATTTTAAATACTTACTTTTTTATGCCTTTCCTTCCCTGAAGACTGCTCTCCTCCAATGTGTTCTTCTCCTTGTCACGAGAAGCTGTTCCATGTTAGCCCGACCCCTTGAGCAGCACGTAGCATCTACAAAGGGGCGGGACGAAGGGCCTCACTGAAGCACTTGGTGGCATGGTGCAGGCACGCCGTCAGCTTAATGATTTTAAAGCGGCCAGCGTCTTAAATTACTATAATAAAAGGGGAATCCAGAAGGTAACAGGGACCTCTCCCTTTGAGAATGCTGAGCATAAAAGCCAAGGCATCAAAAATGAAACAAAAATGTTATCTGAAGTGATTTTGCTTGTTGTGCTCGTGTCTAGTCTCTTTCCTTGTCTAGATCTTTTTTTTTTCTCCTAAATCAAAGTTTTATTGATTTTGTCTATAAAGGAGGGGGGAGGGATATACATAAAGGGGGAGCACTGACGCAGCAGGATCAGGCACAGTACAGAAGGAACAAGAAACAAAAAGAAACAACAAAATAACAACAATGAAGTACAGGACATGGCAGAAAGTACACAGTAAGGTACATACATAATAAGATACATGGCTTGTACTCCAGAGCTCAGCAGAAAACCCATAAGTCAATCTAGACCAACTCATGTAGAGGCATCAGCCACAAAACGAGACCAGTAGAACCATTTCCTCCCATGTTGTGCCTGTTGACCCATATGCACAGCCACCAACTCCTCTAGGACCCGCATATTCTCCACTCTCGACCCCCATTCCCTTAAGGAGGGCGGTGACGCCTTATTCCAATATAGGGGGCTCATTGAGTAATTGCCTGTAACGTCCACCCTGTGCAATTAAGAATTTTAAGGCAAGACAGGAGGCTTCATATTTGCATAATCTTCCTTTACTGACACCATAGCAGCAAAGATAAAAGTAGAACAGATGATAACCAATCAGATAAAAGATCACACAATATAGTAGATAGTAGCCCCTCCTTCCTCCTCTTTCTTTGCTGCTCACCATGGCAGAAAGGTCAGATCTGTAATTTTATTAATTGATATACTGATATTTTCTCTATTTTGCTACTTGTGTATTTACTATATTTGTCTATATATATTTTATTTTATTCCGTTCTTTATATTTATTCTTTCTTGTTATTATTGGTTCTTTTGTGCTTTCTTCCCCTAATTTTAGGGGAAGGTGCCGCGTTTTCTTCCATCCCTCTGTCCGTTTTTTATTCCCCTCCGGTTTACTTTCATTTCTTCTTTTATTGGTATTTTCCCTGTTATCTCCGTTCGTGCTCTTTGTGTTTTCCCCTCTATCGGCATTTTTTCTTCTTTTCGCGTATCTTTTCTCCTCAGAGGATCTGTACGGCGGTGTTCTTGGTCCGGCGGAACTCTCGCAATTGCGAGAGTTCGCCGCCATCTTGTGTTTTTCTTTGCAGTGCGGCGGACTTCAGGTTTTGGTGGAACTCTCGCGAGTACGAGAGTTCATCGCCATTTTGTTTATTCTGTAACTACGCAGTAACGTTACTGTGCAGTGATTTTCTAAGGGTGCAGACGTGCGGTTTTATCCTCTGCCACTATTGTCTGATATTTCTTCCACTCCTACACGGTTTTATACAGGGTATGCCCCGTTTCTCTGCGATTATTGATAATTCGTTCTGATTATTTTATTATCAAAAAATCTATTGGTGATTCCTCACTTTCAGCCTATTACAGGGTGAGCCCCTGTTATTCATTTAATATTATAATATTGTTTTGGTGCCTTATTATTATTGACTTATAGTTTTATTAAAAAAAAAAAAAAAAAGTAGCCTCCTGAGTACATTTTAGATTATCCCTAGTGATATCATTGTGAGCCCTATTTGTTCATTTTTTACATTATGGCTGGTGATCCTAACTCACAGGATTTCATCCTATCTTGGTTGGAGGAAAAATGTTCCTCTTCTATGGAATCATTCATGACCAAAATGACTCAATCCATGCACCAGCCTGCTCCAGTCACATCTATTTCTGGCACCTCTCAAATTATAAAAGACACTTCTGATTATGATTTAGACAAGTCTGAGGAATCTAAGACCTCCAAACGTCCCTGGAAAGGGAGTAGTGCTTCAGCCGGTAAAGGCAAGGGCCCAGCCAAACGCCCTAGAAAAGAAATGGCTTCCCCACTGGTTCAGGAGGCTACGGAGGCTCAATCAGACAATGTTCTCCAATTATTGGATGAATGGCACGTGACATCTTCGGATGATTCGCAACAGGCTGCGCCTCTGGCTTCGTCCAGAGCTCACGAATCGCAATTCGTGCATGAGAGTACCGTGGGCGAGCCCCACCATTCTAATTCTATGGCACCTCCAGCATCTCCTGCTCCTAATGCTGATACTCCGGTTGTTGATCCGGCTGGGATGGTTCTATTCGAACCTACTAACATGCGTCACCCTAGAGCCACCGAATGGGCTCCTCCCCTTCATTTAAGCCTCTATTTCCAAAAATGGCTGAGACGCGCTCTTGATAAAGAGGTCAGGAAAGTTTTGGTTACTCCTGAGTTTGACCCTAATTTGGTCTCTCTTCTTGCCCAAAAGGGTCGTGACCCTCGTAAAGGTCTTGAACAAGGCCTTAAATCGGCTCAGGACAAATTGTTAGAGATTCTGGGGCCGGTCACTCAGATTCTATCTTTAGCTGACCGCTCTTATCTCCAGGGCTCCACTCTTGACCCTAAAATAATCAGAGATTGGGCTCTCAGAGTAATATGCCTATTAGGTAACACGAATGTCGCTATTTCTACTGAGCGCAGAAATGCGGCGCTCTTGCGTATGGATCCGAAGCTAATTGAATTGGGCTCTAAGGAGCTGGGCGCATCGGCTAATGGTCTATTATTCGGTGATTCCTTTGTAAAGGAACTCAACCGCCACGTTTCGGTGATGACGTCATGGACGAAGGCTAAGGCATCCATGCGTAAAGTGTTTCCTCCTTTCGGGCTCGTTCGGCTCCCTTCAGAGGAGGTTTCAGAGGCAGGCTTCTCCAGAGGACGCTACAATAATGGTAAGTTCACCTTTATGTTACCCTTCTTCCCCTCCTCATGTGGCAGGCCGGATCTCTCTTTTTTTCCATGCTTGGGAAAAAATTACGTCCGACCCTTGGATCCTCCAAACGGTCCAGGGTTACCTAATAGATTTCATATCCCCCCCTTGTCAGTATCACTCTCCTCCTCAGGTCTTCAAAACGACCTCAGCCCAAAATCTAATAGACCTAGAATTGACTTCTCTGTGGCAGAAGGGGGCAATAGAGAGAGTTCACCATCCTCCAGTCTTTGTCAGTTCCATTTTTCTGGTAAAGAAAAAAAACAGGAGATTTACGTCCGGTCATCAACCTTCGCGCTCTCAACGCGTTTGTCGCATATCATCATTTCAAGATGGAAGGAATCCATCTTTTAAGAGACCTTATGAAACAGAGAGACTGGTTTACCAGACTAGATCTCAAGGACGCTTATCTAGCGGTTCCCATTCATATAGACCACCGTCAGTTCCTTCAGTTCAGGTGGAATTGTCAGTTTTGGCAATTCAATTGCCTTCCTTTCGGCCTCAGTTCCGCCCCTTGGTGCTTTACCAAACTGCTCACACCTGTGATGGCTTTCTTCAGGTCCAGGGGTGTAAGGTCAATCATTTATCTAGACGACATCCTTTTGTTTTCTCAAGACAAGGAAATCCTTCGGACACAAACCGCTTTCGTTGTAGAAACGTTACGACAGCTCGGTTTCGTGATCAATGTTCAGAAGTCAGAGCTTCGTCCAACTCAAAGAATTCTTTTTCTGGGTTTCGACATCGATTCAGTAACAGCTCTCCTACAATTGTCAACTTCAAAAATTACTGCTATCAAGAAGGACATCAGAGCTTTGCTGCGCATGGATTATTGCCCTCTAAGACGACTCTCTCGAATGGTAGGTCTTCTGTCCTCTTCCATACAGGCGATCTTTCCAGGACCTCTATACTATCGGGCCATACAAAGACTCAAAGCATCTTATCTAAGACGCAGTCCTTCGTACGATCAGCCAGTCCAACTCACGGACGAGGTGAGGCAAGAATTACGTTGGTGGCTCCTCCACATGCAAGCTTGGAACGGCCGGGCCATCTTCGGTTCCCGTCCGGATTTCGTGTTGGAATCGGATGCAAGCATGCTCGGGTGGGGAGCGGTGTCTCCTACGGAAGCCACAGGGGGTCGCTGGTCGTCAGAAGAACGCAATCTCCACATAAATTGTCTGGAACTCATTGCAGGCTCATTCGCAGCCTGGCAAAGGATCGGTCCGATTGTTGTCTCCTTCTAAGGATGGACAACTTTTCAGCGGTTCGTTACATCAATCGCTTAGGCGGAACAATATCCAGACATCTAACGGAAGTAACGAAACAGATTTATCAGTTTTGTTTCGATCGCAACATCTCTCTCCTGGCGGAGTACGTTCCCAGTACGGTGAACCAGACTGCGGATTGGTTCTCCAGGCATTGGAGGGATGCCAGCGATTGGAAGTTACACAAGGGAGTTTTTCGAGCTCTCAGTTATCACAGAGGCCCCTTCACTCTGGATCTTTTTGCATCCCGGACGAACAATCAACTTCCTCAATTTTTCAGTTGGTTACCGGATCCGGTAGTACTGGCAACGGATGCTTTTCTGCAAACGTGGCCAATGTCGGGAGCTTATGCTTTCCCACCGTTCACTCTCATTCCCAGGGTAATTCAACACCTTCTCAGGGTCCCAGTGACCTTACTTCTGGTCACTCCATGGTGGCCCTCTCAACCTTGGTTTCCTGCCCTTCTAGAGTTATCAATTCAGGATCCCTTGGCATTGCCAACGTTCCCATCTCTTCTTCTGGATCCGGAAGGTCATTTCCATCCCCTCATACTCGACGGCCGTCTCTCTTTAATTGCATGGATGATTTCAGGGGACCTTACTCTGTCCTCGGCTTATCGCAGGACGCTAGAGATTTGCTCAGAGATTCATGGGCTCCAGGTACCCACAAATCTTATCGGGCAGCATGGAAGACGTGGTCTACTTGGTGTTTGGGACAACAGGTGGATCCCCATTCAGCTTCTGTAACGTTTGTGTTGAATTTTTTGGCGGAGCTGTTTTCATCCGGAAAATCTTACCGCTATGTTAATGTTTTTCGTTCTGCTATTTCCAGCGGACATGTGGGGTCTAAAGATGGTCCTATTGGACAGGATCCTTTAGTTTGCCGTTTGCTGAGAGGTATTCGTTTAAGTAGACCTCCAGCCCCTCGGTATGACTCCTTCTGGGATGTCGCCTTAGTTCTTGATTTTCTTAGAAAATGGCCTGATAATGATTCATTATCTCTTCGTCAACTGTCTGCTAAACTGACATTGCTTTTATGCTTTCTATCTTTTCGCAGAGTCTCGGACGTTCGAGCTCTGGAGATCGGTGCTTTTTCTTTCTCTCCTGATGGAGTGATTTTCTCTGTTCGGAAACGTACTAAATCTATGTCTAGTTCTATATCTTATCCTTATCTTATTGAAGATCCTAAGCTTTGTATCGCTAGATGTCTTCATACATATGTGTCTTGCACATCTTCCATTCGTGCCCCTTCAGCTTCTCAGCTGTTGATCTCGTACTCAAAACCCTTTCATCCTGTTTCGTCCCCTACTCTAGCTCGTTGGGTTCGATGGCTACTCTCCTTGGCGGGGATTGATCAACGTTTTGGTGCACATTCTGTTCGTGGGGCTGCAGCTTCGGGAGCCTTTTCAGCAGGTGGTTCCCTTGCTGATATTCTCAAAGCAGCCGACTGGTCCAGGGCATCCACTTTCCGTGCATTTTATTTTCGTCCTATACCTTCAGCGGTTTTTCCTTTATTGAATAAGCGTTAAAACTGCAAATATGAAGCCTCCTGTCTTGCCTTAAAATTATACAATTATTCTAGTTCTATGACGAATAATTGGAATTTTAATAAAGACAGGAGGCGAATATTTCCCTCCCTCCCTTCCCATTATTTTCTTCTTATTTTGATTTATTAGTTATATGTCGATACTATTACCTCATATATATATCAGTTATTTCATGCATTGGTGGTTATATATTTTCTATATTTACATTTTCATTATGGATTGATTTATTTCATATGCTTTGCATGCACGTGCTGTTATGATTTTCTTTTATATTTCAGTGTAATTCCTTCTGGGATCGGTTTCTTCATATCCAGTTCCACAATCTATTGATGATCTGATATCCTGTTCTCGGATTTGGTCTCATGTTTCATCGAAGTCTGTTTTTTCTTCGAGTCAAGTTTCTGATTTCATGGTTCGTGTGCAGCAGAAAGAGGAGGAAGGAGGGGCTACTATCTACTATATTGTGTGATCTTTTATCTGATTGGTTATCATCTGTTCTACTTTTATCTTTGCTGCTATGGTGTCAGTAAAGGAAGATTATGCAAATATTCGCCTCCTGTCTTTATTAAAATTCCAATTATTCGTCATAGAACTAGAATAATTGTATAATTGTTTGAACTCTATGCTGCTCATTTCCGTCAGCATCCACTAGTGGACACCCTTGTCACTCTGAACCACTCAGAGTGATTATCATGTCCAGCTGCACTATATTACCTGATCAAGCCAGCCTATATAAACCTGCCCAGCCCTTCAGTCTGGGCCTTGACATTAACGTTTTAGGACTGCCTCGTTTGGCTCCTGATCTGCTCCTGTTTGGCTCCTGATCTGCTCCTGTTTGGTTCCTGATCTGTTCCTGTTTGGTTCCTGATCTGTTCCTGAGTTACGGCCAGCGACCCACAAGTGGACTCCAAAGCTGAGTGCCCTGCAAGTGGGATATCTGCCGTGTGCCCTGCAAGTGGGCTTATCTGTCGTGTGTGCCCCATCCAGAGGGCTTCTAGTCGTGTGTGCCCCATCCAGAGGGCTTCTAGTCGTGTGTGCCCCATCCAGAGGGCTTCCTGCGTGTGTGCCCCATCCAGAGGGCTTCCTGCCGTGTGTGTGCCCCATCCAGAGGGCTTCCTGCCGTGTGTGGTGGCCCCATCCAGAGGGCTTCCTGCCGTGTGTGCCTCATCCAGAGGGCTTCCAGCCAAAACACTTTCCTTGTTTATATGTTGTACCATCATCTGTAATACAACTATTATCAGCATCCTCTGTCTGTGATTTATTTCCTACGCCTGTCTGTACCAGCACCAAGCCATCCTGCATCGTGGGGTACAGACAGAGCCCCTTGTATCCCCTGCACCTGGGCTCCAATCAGACCTGATAACCTGGTCTGTGACAGTGCCGCACTACGGATTTTTTGTATGTAGCAATCGAGGCAGAAGTATTGTGTAGCAGGCTAAAAAGGCGGCGGGGAATCAGTGAGAAGATGGATAGTGTCACGAATCTCCCTCCAAAATGGAATAATAAGGTGACACTCCCACCAAATCACGTTCCCATTTCCCAGTGAACTTAGGCAAGGAATAATCTACCACTCGATTAAGAATCCTGTATAAAAGAGAAATCCCATGCGGTGGGAGGGCATCCCGGCCATGTAGCACCTCAAAGGGAGTCGCAAGAAGTTGTGTTTTTGTGGGATCAAATTGACAAAATTCCGCAGTTGAAGGTATTGGAGGGAATGTAAGGCAGAGGAAGCGACCCCATGAAACACGGCAGAGAAAGAGCGAAGTGTACCCCCACACATGTAAGCACTTAACGGTATAGATTCCTCAGGACGTTTCCCCACTACCCATGCCCGGGGGAAAATCTGTATTATAGTGAATGGGGGTCAGAGGCGAGGGATATGATGTCAAATGGCGTTTACGGTGTACAACATGTAAAACTGCAAGGGTGGCTAACACAAAAGGATTATCCCCGACCGCACGTCGAGCAGCACCCGGATCTAACCACGCCAGGACACGAAAAGGGACAGAGGCAGCGATTACTTCCAGAGCTATCCACGATTTGTGAGGCGGATGGTAGCACCATTCCAACGTTCACAGTAAATTACAAGCAATGTAATAGGTGTGAAGACATGGCAAACCCAGGCCACCCTCAACCTTAGGTTTTTGTAGCAAAGAGATCAGCAACAGCGGGGATTTACCCGCCCAGATGAAAGAAATAAATAGCGGCCGAAGCGACAAAAAAAAGCAAAGTACTAACAGGTAAAGCCTACAACAAGTACAATACTCTGGGGAGCACATTCATTTTGAGAACATTAATCCGTCCAACCCATGAAACTTATTCCAAGCCAAAATATCTTTCCTTATCACCTCAAGAAGAGGAGGAAAGTATACAGAAGGGAAGCGTCAACAGCCAACCACACGCCCAAATGCCTCATCTTTGAAGAACACCATCAAAACAGGAACACAGAGGACAGAGATTCCACTTCAACGTGGGGGAGAGAGACGTTCAACAACTCGGACTTGGAGAAGTTGATGTTCAAATTTGACAAATTTGGCCGTATTTGCGAAATTCCTCCATGAGCACTGGCAAGGAGACCCTGGGGTTTGTAAGGGCAAAGAGCATGTCATCTGCACAGGAAACTACCTTATGATGAACACCCCCACACTGCACTCCTGTAATATCAGGGTTATCTCTAACCGCTGCAAAGAGAGGACGAAAAGCAGCCCTGCTTTGGTTATGGGAAACGAGGGGGAGAGCGCTCCATTGATCCTAACTCTCCCCGAGGGTACAGAGTAGAGGGAGGCAATCCACTGAAGCATGTGAGGATCAAAACCCACACCCCAAAGAACAGCAAACAAGAAGGACCAGTCAAGGCGATCAAACACCTTTTCTGCGTCCGTGGAGAGAAGCACAGCCCCAGAACCTGAGCGTTTAAGTAAGTGAATGAGGTTGAGAGCGCGGATAGTACCATCCCTACACTCCCTAGCGGGGACAAAGCCGGATTGATCTGAATGGATCAATGATGGCAGAAACCGTCCGGCCCGCAAAGCTAAAATTTTGGTGAACAGTTTGAGATCCACGTTTAAAAGGGATATGGGCCGATAATTTTCACACAGCTCAGCATCTCTCCCATCTTTAGGAATTACCGAGATTGTGGCAGCAAGAGTAGGGTGATGGAAAGATGCATATACTATATATTATATACTGCCAACAAACGGGTACCCAAAACGCCAACATTTTTTTTTTAATAGACCAGGGAGAACCTGTCTTGCCCGGGGCATTTCCCCGTCTTAGAGAGTTTGAGTGCCGTCTCCAACTCAACAAGCGAGATCGGGCTCTCCAACGACTCGGAAGCATCAAGTGCCAGCCTACCGGTCAGGTGTTTTGACAGGTAGTGGGTTATAACCGATTCACGAGTATCCTCACTGTCAGAAGAGCAGTTATACAGGTCAGAGTAATAAGAGACAAACGTCGCAGCTATATCACAAGGGAGATTACAGGGAACCCCGTTAGTGCCACGCAGAGCCCTAGCCAAAAACTTCCCTGGTTTGTTACCATGCTCATGGTATATATAGCCTTAAGGCTATAGCCTTAAGTATAGTATAATGCCTCCGAGCTCGGTCATTAAGAAGGGAGGCAAGTTCTCGATGCAGGACAAACAAATTGGCGAAGTCAGCGTCCTGCAGCGCATCTTTATGAATCCTCTCTAGCTGCTCTGGAGGTAAAGGTCACTAAACCTACGAGTGTTGGCCTTTTTCTTCTCTGAACCCAATTGAATCAACAGCCCTCATATCACGCATTTATGAGCCTCCCAGACCATAGGGAGGGGCACCTCCGGCATCAAGTTAGTGCTAAAGTAATCTCTGAGGGCAGAATCAATGGAATCACACACCACGGTATCAGAAAGCAAGGATTCAATAAAAACCCCAAGTAAGCTGAGTAGGTCTATGGAGTTAAGAGCGACAGGGACACCACTAGAGGGGCATGGTCCGACCAAGTGACAGAGCCATAGTGGGCCTTCACCAGGGAGGACAGATGGTGATGCGGGAGAAACAGACAATCTATGCGCGAATAACACCCATGAGGGACAGAAAAGTAACTGAAATCCCTATCCAAGGAATGCAAAGCCCTCCAGCACTCCACCAGTTGCGCCTCTCGCAATACAGCTCGTATCTTCAGAATCACAGAGCCTGGGGTCTGGGACATGCCAGTAGAGGAATCCAACTACAGATCTAGAACTACGTTAAGGTCACCTCCAAAAACCAGGACCCCTTCCTGGAAATATCGCAAACGCCACAAAGTTTTAGAGAGCCACTGTTAGAATATTCTTTGTCTTGAATATCTAAACTTCTCCAGTGACCAAACAGCAACCAAGACCACAATACACCACAATTATCAATACATACAGTACCAATGCTGGAACAAATGGTGATAAAAGGTACTGTAGGCTCAATATTCTCGATGAGATGAAGATGAGAGCATAGAAAGAGCATAGAAAGAGTGCCATTGTAATCATGCCTATTTACACCCCTTTACATTTGGTTAGGGTATACGTTAAGGAATCCTATTGGAGCAGTCATATGATACACAGGCATTCCACAGGCATTCCACAGACCCTCTAAGCTACGTCATATAATTGATACCATATGTTCCTAGTACTCAAGTTGCATTCAGGCCTAAAATGTGCAGAACAAAATAAAAAGTATAAAAATTATTTCTTACAGCCACACATGTTGCTTGATATTGGGAACATAAATATTGGTGAATGTAAACACCTTCCCCTTAACAAAAAGGAACCTTCCCTCATCGGATAGACAGGCAACTTCCGGCCAAGGGAAAGGTTTAGACAGCAATATAGCTACTCCTTAGACTTAGCCAAAGGGTTAGTACTATAATATGACAGACACATGATGATGTTTCAGGCCTCGAAACAGTGTAGAGCGCTTCTCGGGGACATTAAAACCCCGAGAATTGAGGGAGAACAGCACCAGATTGGCAGGACAGAAAGCCATGTCTACCAAGCCAAGAGTTTAAAGAGAGGTGCAGACAGACAAAGAGTAAAGGAAAAAGAGAAGGGAAGAGAAGAAGAGGAAGAGAAAAAAAGGGGGGAACAACAAACACCAACAAACAGGGAGAGCAGGCAAGGAAAGGCAGGGTCAGGAACAGAGGTGATAGGGAGGAGGAAAGAAATCAAGTACCTGGGTCGCCCTGGCGAACCAATGATACCTACGGTAAGAGGGCTTTGAAAGCCCCAAAAGACCCGGCCAACTGTCACGGTCTGCCCAGGCTGCGGAGCTGCATATCTGTCCTGCTTTAGTTTCTCTGTTTTGCTTTGATCCATTCCTGGATTTCCTTTTGCTGTGTTCTATTTTCCATTCCTTGTTTCTGCTCCAGCTCTTTGCTTCAGTTCTGTTTCCTTTATTAGGTGTGCCCCACCTGTGTGTTCTGTTTGTCTCAGTCTGCAGTCTACAGTATGTCTCAGTGCTATATGTTTGGTTTCCATGTTTGGTTTGTTTTGTACCTTTGTCTGCAGGGATTAGCGTTAGGACCCACCGTCATTGGAGTACTTTGGCGTAGTGGTGGGCTAAGCATACTATGGCCATATCATGTGACTGAATCTCCAATAGTTATCATTAGTCCTAGGCTAGTTTCTGTATTCATGTGTGTCAGTCTGTGATGTAACCTGTGGTGTGTCCTTTACTATCCTGTCTGTATCCCCGGTTCTGGGATGTCCTGTCTTGTTCATATCTTGTCTGGTTATGTGTATTCCTTGCCTTGTGCCACTTATCGTGTATATCTTGTATGTCATGTGTCTTGCCTGGTCTCCCTTTCCCTTGCTTGTTATGTGTCTGCTATATTAACCTTTGCTTAGCTTCCATTCTCCCAGCCTGCAGCATCCTGCACGTGATTCAGTGATATGCTTCATGCCTGCTCCAGGGTGCCTGCAGGATATCTTCATTCTGGTCTTCATCCGCTGCCATATCAGGGCGCTGGTGTTTGGCTGCACTAACCTAGGTGCTCAACGCCTGGGCGAGTGTGGTCACCCTGCAACCAGGCCCTGCCCCAGACTCCACTGCTGCATCGTGACTCCTGCATACTACATCGGGCGCGCTGGGTCCTTCCAGTCACCAGCTTGGACCCAGTCCGTGACACATGGCTGCAGGCAAAAGGCCAGGAGTTCGCGGAGTGGAGTTTGCAGCATTCCAGCCCTTTCAGTGGGCCTCCGTATCGTCCAGCCCTTCCAGTGGGCCTCCGTACCCGTCTGCCCTTCCAGTGGGCCTCCGTACCCGTCTGCCCTTCCAGTGGGCCTCCATACCTATCGTGCACCCCATCAAAAGGGGTTTCCTGTCATGTTCACCCCACCAAAAGGGGTTTTCTATCGTGTACCCCATCAAAAGGGGTTTCCTCCAAAGCCTGCCCTTTCCGTAGGGCTTCCTGCCAAGCTTGCCCCTTCCGGTGGGCTTCCTGATGTGTGAGCCCTTTCCGTAGGGCTTCCTACCGAGCGTGCCCTTTCCAGAGGGTTTCCTGATGTGTGAGCCCTTTCCGTAGGGCTTCCTACCGAGCGTGCCCTTTCCAGAGGGCTTCCTGCCAAGCTTGCCCTTTCCGGTGGGCTTCCTGCTAAGCTTGCCCTTTCCGGTGGGCTTCCTGCCAAGCTTGCCCTTTCCAGTGGGCAACCTGCCATGTTCCTGATTTGCGGCCATCCCCACTATGGACTCCCAGTATGAGTTGCCTGAGTTGCGGCCAGAGCCCCACTATGGACTCCCAGTATGAGTGCCTGCATCCGGGCTACCCTGGTTGAGTATTCTCCAAGTGGGCAACCTGTCGTGTGCCCTGCAAGTGGGCAACCTGATGTCTGAACCTGAACCCGTGCCTGAACCATGCCTGTGCTTGAACCTGTACCAGCCGTGTCTGTCTTGTCAAGTGGCTTATCTGCCTTGCCTTCGTCTGGACCTAAAACTCCGCTAGAGACATCTTCCTCATTCCTGATCAGAGATGCTGATTCCTGTTTTAGAGGAGGTTGGTCTGCTAAGTGCAGTGCTGGTCATCGAAGGACTCCTACGTTTTTCAGACTCCGTATGCTGGTTCCTGGGTTGACTTGTTTCCTCCATTCTCCCGTCTGGGAGCGGGCCTTCCTTCTATTGATGTTTCTGTTCGCGTCCGGAGGCCGCTCTTTTCGGAGGGGGATACTGTCACGGTCTGCCCAGGCTGCGGAGCTGCATATCTGTCCTGCTTTAGTTTCTCTGTTTTGCTTTGATCCATTCCTGGATTTCCTTTTGCTGTGTTCTATTTTCCATTCCTTGTTTCTGCTCCAGCTCTTTGCTTCAGTTCTGTTTCCTTTATTAGGTGTGCCCCACCTGTGTGTTCTGTTTGTCTCAGTCTGCAGTCTACAGTATGTCTCAGTGCTATATGTTTGGTTTCCATGTTTGGTTTGTTTTGTACCTTTGTCTGCAGGGATTAGCGTTAGGACCCACCGTCATTGGAGTACTTTGGCGTAGTGGTGGGCTAAGCATACTATGGCCATATCATGTGACTGAATCTCCAATAGTTATCATTAGTCCTAGGCTAGTTTCTGTATTCATGTGTGTCAGTCTGTGATGTAACCTGTGGTGTGTCCTTTACTATCCTGTCTGTATCCCCGGTTCTGGGATGTCCTGTCTTGTTCATATCTTGTCTGGTTATGTGTATTCCTTGCCTTGTGCCACTTATCGTGTATATCTTGTATGTCATGTGTCTTGCCTGGTCTCCCTTTCCCTTGCTTGTTATGTGTCTGCTATATTAACCTTTGCTTAGCTTCCATTCTCCCAGCCTGCAGCATCCTGCACGTGATTCAGTGATATGCTTCATGCCTGCTCCAGGGTGCCTGCAGGATTCGTTTTGTTCTGGACATCCGCTGCCATATCAGGGCGCTGGTGTTTGGCTGCACATCCCTAGGTGCTCAACACCTGGGTGAGTGTGGTCACCCTGCATCCAGGCCCTGTCCACTCCACTGCTGCATCGTGACTCCTGCATACTACATCGGGCGCGCTGGGTCCTATCAGTCATCAGCTTGGACCCAGTCCGTGACACCAACAAGAGCAATCGCTCTGTGAACAAAACTGGACACTCGAACGGTTAAGTCTACCCACCAGCAACCTAACATGGGAGAATCAATAAAGAAAATAAAGAAAAAGTCAAACCGTGTGGACCCTTTGCATACATGAAAAATAATAAAAAAAACCCGAAGACTCCCCGTCCCTAGAGGACGATTGAGAGGACGACTGCCGCTTGTTGCGTGCCATGGTAGGGGATGTCTGCAGATTATAGCCTGATTAGTTAGGTTGCCGGCGGAGCTCTAGTCTCAGGCAGTCATGTCTCTCGGCGGCCAGCCACGCCCCCCCCCCTGTATAAATCTTATTATAGCACATGTACAATCTAGTGCCAGCTTCAATCTAGCTTGCAACTTCTTTAGAATCATGAAAGCCTTTGGCAGAGTGCATCCCATGAAGGCCACGTTTCACATTTCTTAACTATAGAAATGTTGTAAGAGTTGTTGACCCACTGCTGGGATTACAGTGGAGATTGATATCTGTAGGATATTCACGCTCAACATAGTACATTTCCCTTTGGTTCAGCCTCTGGGTGCTCTTTTGCTACAAAGACTTCATGCTTGCCACTCACTAGACACCTAAGGAGGTTCTCAGTAGAGACTGTAGTAGATGGAACTTTAAAGCAGGATGCTGGTTAATATTCAATCGAAGTAGCCTATATATAAACTGGATTCAAAATGCTTCATTTGTTTTAAAAGATTAACTACCAAAGTTCTAACCTTGGATTGGCCTGGAACTACCATTGGTTATTGATCCTTATGAATTGGCATTTGTAGATCTAAAAATAACCAAAACCTAGTCAAGCGCACTCCAAACCTCACTGTATTGTAAACACACTACTACTAACAGAATCCTACAGGGATTCCTACTAAATAAAATCTTTGTTTAAGGAGGAAAAGGAACTTCAGCAACATGTTATGGATAAAGTCTCCCTCAATAAATACTTACCATATTATAAGACGACCCCCCAAATCTGAATATTAATTTAAGAAAAAAAGAA
>VKOC01022833.1:0-42422 GCA_009364415.1 Spea multiplicata
TGGGCAATAAGTACAAGTAGCATTTTGCTATTTCAAAACCATTTTTTCCCCAAAGCTGGTCATTCTGCCCCATGTGCTATTTCGGGTATCTTTGAAGCCGACCAATGCAATTTACCCCCTCGAACCATATATTTTTTAAAACTAGACACCCCAAGGTATTTCAAGTGCTGGTATTTTAACTCTTTCTATGAATGAGATTCTACCACCTGCCTTTGCCAAAGTTTATGGTAGTATTTTTTTTCACACAAATTGTACTTCAGGTATAAATTTATAAATTTATAGCTCCAGGTATACATCACTATCAAACAACACACCAATATGTGTTCAGCAACATCTCCCGAGTACAGCGATATCCCCCATGCATGGGTTTGTTGGGTTGTTTGGGAGGTAAAACGCTACATTTACGAAGTGCCTAAATTCAACCTGCAAGTAGAGCCAGAGCTCTCTAGATGGTCTGCAGACCCTCTGGTGAACTTTTCCAACCTTTTTACAGGACGCGCCACCATGTTAGGAGTGGTGGGGCGTTACAGAATTACCTTTTGAAGCGAAGAAAGTGACCATAGATCACTTTCTAAGCTTGTTTTAATGAAATGACGTGTCGACGTTGTTTCCATCCTGTATATGACCCAGTCGTCTGACTACCCGCTCTAGAATTTAACCCCTGTTCATCTGACTAGCCATCTAGTGTATGACCTTTGGCCCGCCTGACGTCCCACTCTGGTTGTGATTCTGAGCTTGACTACATTTGTTTTTTTGGGGTTTCACTAATTTAGCGAATCGAGCCCCAGACACGATTTTCCCATTCTCTGTGGTATTAGCGCCGTTTCAGAGACTTCACCTGGCATACTCAAGAACTATCATTTTAACATATTTATCTACTTATTCTGGAGCCTTCTCACTGTACCCTGGTGGACGTTACTTGGGGTTTTTCCACTTGTACTGTTTTGCTGGGAGAAGAACTTTTGCAGCGAGTTTTCCGGCAAACGGTAGACGAGACAAGAACAATAGTACCGGGGCCGGCATTGTCAATATCCGTCTGGATCTGTGTCACACAGAAAGTATGTGACAAAGGTGTTCCTTTTGCTATTGTCATTGAACATATTCAGCTAACGACTGTGTATGCTTTAGTTTTAATAGATGTGTTAAATTAGTTAAATGTGTTTTTACAGTAAATAACTAAAACATTTGATGTCTATTTCACAGTAACACCAAATTTCAATGACATAAAATCAAATTGGTAGTCCAAAAATAAGTTTCATTAGCACATGATTGCAGACTTTTTGGAATAATACCATGGATATTAAGGGGTTAACTATGCATTCTTTCTCAAGGATGTGGCCTTGAAGTGTCACTTTAAAAGCTTTGGTAAATTTATCTTTTTATAAATGCATCCCTTTATCAGTGAAATATATCTCTCCCCCTTCTACCTCTTTCCTCCCCTTAGGCCCCTCTATTTTAGAAGATCAGATTGTTTGTTGAGTGTATAACAGTTCCACGGCTCAAGAAACGCAATAATGTGTCTAAAGGAGGACAAACATGTTGATTAATGAAATAGTTAAAAAAAAAAACAGTACATTGTCTTCTAAAATCCTTAATATTGTAACAAAAACTTTTACTAGTGGCCTACAAAGTTAAATTTTAAATATCTGCTCCCTTAACCCACCTTTAACCCTCTTTGGCCATTTTAACTGTTGGGTGATATGGCAAAATATACCAATATATATAATCTTCATGTTTACATCAGTTTCGTTTCCCGGAAATGATGATTGAGTTGAGTCTGATTTTTACTTAAAAATAAGCGTTGATGTGTTTCCAACCTAAGGTTTAATACAGGGATAGGCACAGACATAGACTCAGGAAACAATGGATAGAAAACCTTATTTTTAAAAAAAAAATTTGAAAGCAATGCTAAATATTTTCCTTTAGGTTGAAAATGTGCTAGGATAAATCATTCAATAGACGCAAAGCAAAATTAGCAAGGGATAGACTGTCAGGACACACACATATACAGTTAGATCTGGAAATATTTCGACACTGACACAATTTTCATAATTTTGGCTCCACAGATTAGAAATGAAACAACCGAGATGCAATTGAACTGCCGACTTTCAGCTTTAATTCAAGAGGCTGAACAAAAATATAGTTTGAAACGTTTAGGAATGGTAAACATTTCCATACACAGTCCCCTTATTTTAGCGGCTCAAATGTAATTGGACAAATGAACACAATGGTAGTCCTATGGTAAGGGAACAAGGTCTGTTCCTTGTTCCTACACTTCAATGCTCCCTCCCAGTGCGGGGATCTTCAGTGCTGGTCACTGAGATATGAGAACCTATCCTGGCTCTCAGCATCATCAGCCAGTACACCGCACAAAGGAACACTGAAACAGTGTAAGTTATGATCTCCTCATCTGGCCCTGCTCCTCCAGCGGCTGAAGATTTAGTAACGGATACCTTGCTGACCCCTGGTTTGTAACAATATTTTTTTAGCAGAAAGTCCAGGTATACAATGTTTAAACAGTTATAATAAATGCCTAAATCTTATGCAGTACAGAATATAGCCATTTAAGACATCCAGCTATATTTTAACCTGGCCGTTCCTTTGTTGTGAAGTGTTTCTATGAAAAAAGTTTTCTGATGTATGAAGACTTTGCAGCGTAAATTGGTGGACATCTGACAAGGTGCAGATTAGGCCACAGAGTAACCACCTTAGGAAGAAAATGGAAGCCTAACTACTACGAGGAGACATGTAGCTCAGAAGTCCTTGTAGAAGATAATGCTGCCAACAAACTAGTATTGATCATAAGACAAAGCTTTAAATGGCCTGTTTAATGCCTTTAACACCAGAAGAAGGCTCCTGTAAAAGAAGATTGAGCTTGAAGTCTGACCTTAGTCAAAGATCTCATCACTAAACTGTCTGGAGGCCGTATAGCTGGAAGAGCTGAAATCTGAATATTCAGGTTATTCACACTGTGACTTTTATCTGGTCCAGGCTGCAAACTACCGAACAGCTCGAATAGATGGAGACGAAAAGTTACACTTTGCCAGTGCAAAGAATATTTGTCTAGTAGTAGAATTAACACCAGCGTCCAAGCACCCTATGTCAACTAGAGCTTTCAGCTTAACATCTGTGCAAATCAAATGTAAATCTTGAGGCACTTATTGAAATACAAGACCCTATGGAAACAGGTGAAGATTATCCTGTTGCTTCCATGGAGGTTTCTTGGAGAGATTTACCAAAGGATAATAATCTCTGCCTTCCCTTTCTGAAATGTAGAGGAATCAGTGGAAAGATACATGCCAAATAAAAGAGAAAGTAGATGGAAATACCTAAAGAAGAACCTCTGATCTTGATGGTTGTACAGTGTGACAGATGAGGGAGGCCTGAGAGTGCTGGTGCCCAGCAGGGGAAGAGGTGTCTTTGGGTCACTGGTGCACAGCGACATATAATAATGGGTTAACCGGGCTACCAGTGTTTATCCTCATAGAATAACTTGAAGAAGATGGGCACTTGTCTAATTTGTGACCATTCCCCATGGGATAACACAGGGAAATTAGCCACTTTTCAAATGGCAGGAATATGATGCGGTGGACCCCCCTCCCCAGAGGCAGTTCCAGGTACAGTGATGCGAGGGGATGGAGTCTTCTCCCCAGCAGCAGCAGCAGCTCCATGTGAAGGGATGCAAGGCGGTGGAGCCTCCTCTCTGACAGCAGTTCCAGGTTCAGGTATCTGAGGCACTGGATCCTCATCCCCAGCGGCAGCTGAAGGTGCAGATATACAAGGAGGTGGAGCCTCTTCTCCAGTGGCCTATACAGCCTTAATACCAGCTGCAAACCTAGGGTGGGAGAGCCCCATTCACAGATGTTTTTTTTAATGACTGTATGTACTAGATAATCAACTGGATGGATGTTTTATAGGAGGGGTTATGTGTTAGTGTGCTGCCCAGAGTCATAAATAGAGCCATAGGCCTAGAGTCCATTCAATAAACAAGATTAGAGAGCTACTTTGACATACAAAACACTCAAACATTTGAGTTTGCTATTCTCAAGAAACATCCGCTGATGTGAACCATGCCTCACAAAAGACAATAACGAATTGTTGACTTGGATAAAGCTGGAAAGGGTTGCAAAGTAATCTCAAAGAGTTTACATTTTCATCAGTCCGCAGTTAGATACATTGTTTATAATATGAGATGACTTAGTACTGTGGCTACACTCCCTATATTGATCGGACTCCAGGTTTGCTAACTCTTGCCAATTAGTTAAAGTGATTAGATTAGGGGTTCATATACTTTTTCCAACCCACACTGTGAATGTTTCAATCTGTATTCAGTAAGAACAAGAACAATACAATCATGTGTGATTAGTTAACACAAATTGTCATTGTTCATTAATGTAACTAAGATGAAGATCATATAATATTTTAACACACATTTCTACATAAATGCTGGTAATTTCAAAACATTCACTTACTTTTTCTTGCCACTGTATTGGTCAGATTGAGCTGACCAATACAAGTCACAACAATGGGCAAATGTAAACTGCTTCAACTAATAAGCAATTACATGTTTTATTGAACATACTATATGTACACATGTACAGTGCAGTGTGGGAAAAGTATGTTGAGCCTTCTTTGGCAGCATTAACCCTAACCAAACAGTTCCTGTAGTTGTGGATCACACCCGAAGAAGGATCAGGAGGATTTTGGACCGTTTCTCCTTACAGCATCTGGTGTGACTCTCTCTCTCACTTGAGGTCATGCCACAGCATCTCAACTGGGTTAAGATCAGGGCTCCGACTGAGTCACTCCAGAAGGTGTATTTATCTTCTGTTGAAACTGTTCTGTTATTGATTTAGTCCTTTGCTTTGGGTCATTGTCCTATTGCATCGCCTAATTCCTGTTGAGGTTCAATTGGCAGACATGTGGCCTTAAATTCTTCTGAAGAATGTTGTGATGAACTTGGGAATTCATTTTCCGTCGGTGATAGCAAGCTGTGTAGGGTCTGAGGCAGCAAAGCTGCCCCCTTCACTTTAAAGATGAGGTTTTAACATTGATGTTTTCTGCACACAGGTTTTCTTTCCTTCCAAACAACTCCGGTTTGGTTTAAAAAAAATGTTTTTAAAAAGATAACAGGTCAATATCCATAAACATCCTGTTCTAGAAGTGAAACTAAAAATAAAAAAATAAGAAAACAAGGGTTAACCCAACAACCAGAATTGCAAAGGATATAAATCATACTCTCACCCAAAATACAAAATACATGATGTAAAGCAAACCATCATAAAAAGACAAGATGCAAATTAAGTAGAGTCTGTTCAGTCCAGTAACTTTTAACTTGTCTGAACATTTGACATCTTAGTTAATAGACCAAAAAATAAGCCATGTAAGGAATCTTGTAAAGGCGCATTACTGCAAGGTGCATTTATGTCCCAATATCAGTAGGTGGCACTGTGAAATAATATATCAGCCAGAGATAATACACAGTTACTATTAACAACTCCATGAATGTAATGTTTCAAGTGAACCAGAGGTTCACTCAAACATTTTATTCTTAATTTCACCTCCTCCTCAGAGATATGCTTTTTATACTGGTCGTACTTAGTTTATCATAGGAAATATTAAGCTAAGTTGTGTAGAAGTAGACAAGAACTTGGTGTACATTTTTTCTTCTAAAAATATATTTTAAGGATATACACATTAATCAAAGAAACCTCCCTGATATCCCCCGGCATCGATCACACTGTGATCTCTATCCAAGTCCCCACAGACTTGCATAGAGATCACAGTGTCTATGATCTGTGCCTCATCGGAGTGATCAGATATCCCAGCAGGGTCTAGAAGACAGACCCTGCAATGGATATCCTGTACTACGACGACCTTCCGGGTGACGTCAGCAGTGACGCAACCCGGAAGGGAATGCCCGATCATGCGATCGGGCATTTAAAACTGCAACATGTTTTCCAGCGCTGGCACCGGAAGCTGTTACAGGGGGTCAGGCAGCAGAAACCAAGCAATGCTGGCTTCTGCTGACAGGGGAGAATCCAGGCTGTCAAACGAGAGCCTGATCTCCCGTGTAGAATGTACCTGTACGTCCATATGTGTTTCTTGAGATGCGTTTTATGGACATACCAGTACGTCTATAGGGGACTGAAGGGGTGAAAGAAACCTTTCCTACATACTACATACCCATCTGACTACTTTATATTAAATTATATAGTGTCATCAAATTCTGTAGCACATTACAATATGAGACAGTCAACATATTAAACAATGACAATAATAATTGACAACCAGATTAACATACATTAAGACATACTGGTACAGTGTGCTCTTGCAAGCTTATAATACATTTTGAGAGTAAGCGGGAATGAGATTGAAAGAAAGGGACTGCTTGGGTGAGGATGATTTTAATGTAGTGAGGGAACAGGCCATGTTCCATCTGTGTGCCACTTTCCATCCAAGGAAATTTTTTACTAAGTGCCACTATCTGGGAGTTGACCAAGGGAGTTAATTTACTAGTGTGGCTGGCCCATCCCTTACACTGGCACTTTTACCTATTGTGTAACACACTCTAAATCCCTCCTCACCTGTTGACCTGTTAGTCAATTTGTTATATTACATGCTACTTGTTCTGTCTTGTCTACCTATTGTACAGCGCTACCGAATTTGATGACGCTATATAAAACAATAAATAATAATAATGTGGAGAATATGGATGGTGTGACATCTACACCTCCTCTCTTGGAAATCCAATCTCTTTTTGTGGATCCCAGTACCACGTCTATGCTGATTAGACACTTAATTTACCATTGTTTTCCTGACCTTTCACCCTCTCTTCTAAATTGTCTCACTAAATGTCTCTCTGAAATTGCATCCTGGATAGCCTCCCAGTATGTCACACTTAACATCAGTATTGAGAATACCACAATTTAACCACCAGCCAAAGTTTGCCTGACTCACTATCCTGAGTGTGCACCCTTAAAGTTTGTCTCTGGTCTTGGAGGATCATTATATTAGCCACGGCAGCTCAAACCCAAAAGGCTCAACACGGGGGGAACCGGTTGGAGTGTAAAGATCTCTTCTGAGACTGATGTGCTTTCTACTGTGTTGACACAGTGTCCTACCCTGCACCAGCAAAATCAGATGGCTCACATTGGTAGGATAGTAGGTGATGATGTGCAAAGCACGCATCAAGGAAATTAACCATCTGATGGACCAATGCACCAATCCAGTGCAGCAGGCATCACAACCTCCAGTAGTACCTGTCCCACTTCCTGTGGCTTATCTAATTGTCCATCTGCCTCCTCAGTACAGTAGTGACCCCATGGCTTGTCGAGGTTTTCTGAATCAGTGTGACATCCATTTCAAGTTGACACTGACAGTGTTTGGTACTGTACGCGCCAAACTGGGTTATGTCATTTCCCTCCTCACAGACAAGCCATTGGCTTTGGCTTCCTGTCTCTGGGAACACTTGACCTGTTCTGTTCTTACGCTGGGTTTGTGGCTGCCATGTGCTCTGACTTTGATCTCCCACGATGAAAGACAACTGCCTCGTTGCTCGCCATTCCACAGGGGTCCCGAACAGCTATGCCAAGAGTCGGACCCTCATGGCTGACGTCAACTGGGCCAGCAAGGTACCCATGGCGGCCATTGTTAACGGCCTCTCTGATTGCCTGAAGGATGAGATCACAGCCCACCACCTGCCCACAGGTCTGGGGGTGTTATCACCTATGTGGTGCAGATCGATCTCAGGCTCTAAGCACGTCAAGGAAAGAGAGAGAGGGCGGCACCCAGCCATACGGTTGGCTCCTCAGTTCATTGATCCAACTCCACAGGCCCCTCTTGAGGAGCCAATGCAGCTCAGGACCACTCGCCTGAAGGAACAGGATCGATTGAGAAGAATGACAGCAGGGCCTATGTCTATTGAAATTCCCACACCTAAGCAGGATCAGGGGGCCTGCTATAGGTGTATTGGATTTAACCCCTGTCCTCACGGTGACCCGCATGACTGTTCCAATACATCTGGATTCCGGAGCAGAAGGGAATTTCGTACACCTACCTACACAACCCAGGGTGAGTGCCCTGCCTGTGGAGGCCATTCACAGGAGGCCATTGTAGCCGGCCACTAAGCCTTGTATCCTCTCAGTAGGCCTTCATGTGGAACAGGTGGTGTTTCATGTGATCTGTACTTCATTAATTCTGATTATCCTAGGCTTTCTGTGGTTGCAGCATTGCAATCCCATCTCAAATAACATCCTGACCGTGCCAGACCTTTGTATTGTGGTATCTTAGCACTGGCAGCATTTCCTTCAGTTGTTCTCCCCGACACTACACAGATGTAGTCGACAAGAAGGAGTCAGGGAGACTCCCGCCTCACAGACCCTACAACTTTCCCCATATACCTATTCTCTAGGACTATCCCACCCATTGGACACATCTACCCATTATCCATCCCTGAGATGCAGGCGATGTTGGTGTATATGGAGGAGAACCTCAGAAGGGGGTGGTCAGGGAAGGTGATCCCTTCATATACCCTGTATAGATTATAGGGTACTCAACAAGATTACTTGGTGAAACGCCTATCCCATCCCCTTGTTGGACGGGTTGCAAGGGCTTAGATCTTCAGAGCTTGCTCTTCATGGGGCTTACAACCTCGTCAGGGTTCGAAATGGATGCAGCCAAGCTCCAGGCCATCATAGACTGCCCACAACCTATTGGAATGATACCCTTTGTGAACTACTACAGAAAGTTTGTGCATGACTACTCCAAGAATGCCGCTCCCTTGACAGCCCTAACCAGAAAAGGGAGTGATACCAAGTCATGTAAACCAGAAGCTGTTACAAAAGTGTTAAGACCCCAAATCTCCAACAACCCTTTGTTCTTGAGGTGGATGCTTCCAAAAGTGAGGTTGGAGCCATCTTGTCCCAGAAGTCCTCCTACAGTTGACCCCAACATGCATGTGGGTTGTTTTCACGTTGTTTTATGCCAGCAGAAAAAAGTACAATGTAGGCAATAAGGAGCTCCTATCACTGGAACTTCTATATCTACATTTACGATATCTATCTTTGCCTGTGCCACAGAACATAAAAATGTATTAGCAAATAAAATTAAATCATACAAAGATGACCACCAAATCTATAAGCACCATGATGCTCAAGCCAAATAACATTAGACAATTGGGGGCAAAAGTGGGCCCAAAAATAGTCACCCCTTCAATTTCTCCCTGCATGTGATCTGAAAATCCAAGACCGCATTCAAAACAAGATGCCTTTGCTGCTAAAGAGTAAGCCCTGCAAGTTTTTGTATTTGAACAGGAATTTGGACTGATACTTGAAATGTCTTTTGGGATGGTCTATACTTTTTTAGATTATAACTAATACTTTTTAGGGGTGGTGAAAAGTAAGGCTAGGTGGCAGGGCTTTACCAAGGCTTTTATGTTACTGACCTTTTCATATACATGTATGTAACTGTATAAGGCATTTCTGAGTGTATTTTATTTACACATTTCATTTTTAAACTCTTTATTTTAGATGTTATATGACAAAAAGAAAGAACAATGTCACAGTGTTCTAGATGTACATAAACCTATCTTCATCTGCTGTTGAACACAGTATAAAACAATAAAATAAAAATGATCATAATTAAACAATATGGTAATGTGTTTGAAACAGGTGTCAATATGAGAAAAAAACTGCTGTTGAGACCGCAGCAATATACTGACATATAGAAAGTACAGGACAACCAATCTCACATGTCTCCTAGGATCCAGATCTGCATAGGAGACATGTGAAAGGCTTTTGTGGTGGCGAGTGGACCACTTCTGTCACGAGGCCCACTTCTGTCACGAGGCCCACATGTATATTATCAAATGACAATAAAATGAAATAAGGTAAAATTAAAGACCACCTGTGCACCCCAACACCCTTGAATCCGCTACCTCATCCCAACCACGGTTCCGAGCAGTCAGTCTATCCATTTCTTTTCTCCTACTTAACTGGATGGAGGGGACATTGGGAGATTTCCATTTGTCAGCTATTGCCCTCCTGGCTGCTAAATGCTAAACGAGACAATAATTTGTTCTCATGGTTTGTGAAAGTGAGGGACGGTTTAGATAATAGGTAAAGCCATGGATCTAATGTGACTGGCTTATTCAGTACACGCATGATCAGAGTATTTAACTGAACCTACAGATCATGTACATTTGGATCTCAAAGATGGAGTGTCCTTTAAATAAAGGGAAATATTGGAGGTATGTTCTTTCTTATGAAAGTAGTTGCACGATCCAGTGAAAAGCATACCATCTTTCTAAAATGTCTGCAATAGAATGTGTCCTCTGTATTCATTGCAAAACATACAGCTGATCAAATGTTGGGGCCATCTGAACATAGGAACCCCCAGGATTTGATGATTTTTTTTTCTGTACTCATGTAAAAGCAAAGCTAAAATATCCATTGCCATAACAGCGTATCTCCAGAAATATGTCACAAACCCAAAATAATGAACACTGCACAAACATAGTGTCAATAGGTACATGCACGCTAATGACTGAATGCACCTCTGTCTTTTCCTTTTGAAAGGAAGACTTGTATCCCATGTGAACAGGAGTACAATCACATGCAAGGGTAAGTAGGATAACTAGTGAGTGTAAATATGATGTTTATGTACAGTAAATATCCATTTAAATAATTCTCACCCTGTGATGCTTGTCCATTTTTTTTTTTTTGCAGCAACAATCTTTAATGAGTTGAATGAGAGTCCAATGTACTTTAGAGTCCATGCAAAATGGAGTCCAAAATACAGTTGGCTTGAAGAGGAGGCGCAGCCTTAAACTTAAGAATGTATCACATACATAGTATAAAGTCAAAAGTTTGAGGTCACTTAGCTGTGTTTATGGAAAACAAGGATATTTGTAGCTGTGCTAACATAATTGCAAAATAGTTTTTTTAATGATCAATTAGCCTTTTAAGAACTTGGATTAGCAAACACAACATGCCATTAGAACACATGAGTGATGGTTACTGATAAAGGGCCTCTGAAGATTTCCATTGAAATTTAGCTGTTTCCAGCTTCAATAGTCATTTACATTAACAATTTCTACACTGTATTTCTGATCCATTTGATGTTATTTTAATGGACAAAATTTGCTTTTCTTTCAAAAACAAGGAGAACCCAAAAGTGACCCCAAACTTTTAAACTGTAGTTTATATAGCAATTTTTTGTATTGGTCATGTAAATAGATTTATCATGGCATTGTGGAAGACATTATACTACACACAAGTTCCATGCTAGATTGTAAGCTGTTTGAGCAGGGACCCTCTTCGCCTGTTTCAGTAAGCAGTTGTTATATACTACTTTTTTTCCAGTGAACGTTACATTCCCTCTTCCACAGATATTCATTCACATATTCTCATTCACAAATATTCCCCCCATTCACAAATATTAATTTACTCATTCATTCCACAGACACTCATTCACAAATATTTCCTTATTCAGATACTCATTCATTCACTAAATTAGACCCTCATCCACCACTTTCCTGAACTGCACATCTCTTTGTGTTGCTTGTAGACTTCCGCAGGGTCCCACTAATTCTCTCTGTGTTGCTCGCACTCTGTGAGGACAACTTCTCTTTTACCGCCTAGGGAAAGCAGGAATGCATATGATGTAACGTGACTGCTGGGTTCCAGAATCCCCTTGGTGTTACAAAAGACGCACAAGTAAGCAGCGGGCCCCTGTGGAAGTGATCACGGGTGGGCCCGGTCACAGTTGGGGCGACTGCGCTTGCTGCCCCTTTTGCTATGCGAGCTGGACGTTCCCCACCCCTGCTTTAGACTGTCCCAGGAAGTGGGTCACCATCAAGTTAAGGATATGTGTGAAATACAGTACATGTGCCTTGTTACCCAACCTCAAAATGACGTTAGAGCCATTATCTGCACATGGCTTTTGTGGGCCATACATATTCTATGACCCTGCTGCAGTTAGGCAAAAGTATTATGTGAAACACAGTTCTGCATGAATAAGGTAGCATAATGTCTTTGTGGCAGCTCACTTTGCTACAGACAAGCACAATGGAACCTCCTCTTGCAAGGTTACCACTATTATGTGGATATTATTTACACCAGTATTGATATTTAGAATTGTATTTTGTGCTTGTGCAGCAATATGCAAAAACTGTAAAGGGTTTCTACAGCTCCCTGTATACCACAAGTAGAAACACAGGCAAACTCCACCTTTGCGCCAGGAGGAACCTTTGGCACCGAGATACACTAACAAAAACTTTTGCCCGCGGTACACAATGAGAGGACCACACCTTTCACTGTTACAGGGCAAAATGCACAAATTAAAAATGCCTAGTGCATTTTAGATAAAAAACACATGAAGTGGGTTGTCTGTCATATTAGTGCCTAGATCCATGTCCAGCTAAAAGGAAATCAAGAACATGGTATCAAACCTCCCAACATTTTGTTGTGAAACCGTCCAGATCATTACTTCGTTCAACCAAATCCTAAAAAAAATCTCTGGGATACAAATGAAAATATAGCCCTAGATGTGAAGAGGTTAGTGGCACATTCTTTTACTAATTCATCTTCAGTTAATTATCAAAGAATTATATAAAATGTTCTAATGCATTCTTCCATCCTCATGCTGTAAGTCGTATGGTTTTATCTTTGTAATGTGGATGTCACCATCATCAACAAATGTCATGTTGCATTTGTTAATGTTACTACATATTATGGATACTAGTGGTTCTGGACTTTTCCTTTTTTCTCTTCGGCGTGTTGTCTACTTGTACACACTGAAGCAGAAGGAGTAGCAGCACCAGTGATATTTGAGGCTTCCCCTCATGGAATGTCAAGTTTCAACATATCAAGGTTAGGAACACTTAAGCTATGACTAATATCATCACAGTCAGATACAGCACATGCGTCAGCTAATTTAGCAGCTGTGATCTTCTTTCCAACATTTCGAACGTTCTTTTCCATGGTTCCTGTACATTGTGTTGTTGCACTTTTGCTGTCTACACTAATATTGGTGCAAAGAAATTATATATGGTTGCTGAACTTTGGAAAGGAGGAGTAACAAGTCAAATGATATTGGCTATTGATGCCAGATTATAATGATTCTCAACTGATGGTGACAGACCCACAATTTTCCTTGTCTTTTATATTGTACAAGTAGTTATAGGAAATAAATTGGATGGCTCTAGTAACACCACTAGCCTTGATTCTAAGGCTTAAGGGATTTTAAACTACACTGCTCAAAATAATAAAGGGAACACTAAGATTACACATCCTAGATCAGCACATGCGTCAGCTAATTTAGCAGCTGTGATCTTCTTTCCAACATTTCGAACGTTCTTTTCCATGGTTCCTGTACATTGTGTTGTTGCACTTTTGCTGTCTACGCTAATATTGGTGCAAAGAAATTATATATGGTTGCTGAACTTTGGAAAGGAGGAGTAACAAGTCAAATGATATTGGCTATTGATGCCAGATTATAATGATTCTCAACTGCTGGTGACAGACCCACAATTTTCCTTGTCTTTTATATTGTACAAGTAGTTATAGGAAATAAATTGGATGGCTCTAGTAACACCACTAGCCTTGATTCTAAGGCTTAAGGGATTTTAAACTACACTGCTCAAAATAATAAAGGGAACACTAAGATTACACATCCTAGATCTGAATGATTGAACTAATCGTATGATACATAGTTGAATGTGCTGACAACAAAATCACACAAAAATTCTCAATGGAAATCAAATTTATCAACCCATGTATGTCTGGATATGGAGTCACACTCAAAATCAAAACGGAAAACCACACTACAGGTTGATCCAACATTGATGTAATGTCCTTAAAACAAGTCACAATGAGGCTCAGTAGTGTGTGTGTGGCCTCCACGTGGCCGTATGACCTCCCTACAAAGCCTGGGCATGCTCCTGATGAGGTTGCGAATGGTCTCCTGAGGGATGTCTTCCCAGACCTGGACTAAAGCATCCGACAACTCCTGGACACACGTCTGTGGTGCAACGTGGCGTTGGTGGATGGAGCGAGACATGATGTCCCAGATGTGCTCAATCGGATTCAGGTCTGGGGAACGGGCGGGCCAGTCCATAGCATCAATGCCTGTCACATGTGCTCAGTGTGAACCTGCTTTCTGTGAAGAGCACAGGGTGCCAGTGGCGAATATGCCAATCCTGATGTTCTCTGGCAAATGCCAAACATCCTGCACGGTGTTGGGCTGTAAGCACAACCCTCACCTGTGGACGTCAGGCCCTCATACCACCGTCATGGAGTCTGTTTCCGCTCGTTTGAGTGGACACATGCACATTTGTGGCCGGCTGGAGGTCATTTTGCAGGGCTCTGGCAGTGCTCCTCCTGCTCCTCCTTGCACAAAGGCGGAGGTAGCGGTCCTGCTGCTGGGTTGTTGCCCTCCTACGGCCTCCTCCACGTCTCCTGATAAACTGGCATGTCTCCTGGTAGCGCCTCCATGCTCTGGACACTATGCTGACAGACACAGCAAACCTTCTTGCCACAGCTCGCATTGATGTGCCATCCTGGATGAGCTGCACTCCCTGAGCCACTTGTGTGGGTTGTACACTCTGTCTCATGCCACCACTAGAGTGAAAGCACCGCCAGCATTCAAAAGTGACCAAAACATCAGCCAGGAAGCATAGGAACTGAGAAGTGGTCTGTGGTCACCACCTGCAGAACCACTCCTTTATTGGGGGTGTCTTGCTAATTGCCTATAATTTCCACCTGTTGTTTGTTCCATTTGCACAACAGCATGTGAAATTGATTGTCCATCAGTGTTGCTTCCTGGGTGGACAGTGTGATTTCACAGAAGTGTGATTGACTTCGAGTTACATTGTGTTGTTTAAGTGTTCTCTTTATTATTTTGAGCAGTGTATTTCATAGTGAGGGTTGTTTTGGGGTTGGGGTCCAATATTGTTATGCCGGGGTCTATTACTGTAGAATAAGGAGTCCAGATGCAAGAGACAGTCTGCACACACGTGCAAATGAAAAAACAGAACACAATTATTGGACGTAGGTACAACAAATGGGACAGTGAATTCACAGGGCACAAACTGACAGAAGGAGTATTTATAGGCAGTCGGGAATTAACTTTTGATTAAGACTAAGTCCTAAATGAGTGAATTGTCCTACTGCCAGAGGAAATGTGTTTGTCTTTTGTACTTCTCTAAGGAGGCAGGATAGGCAGAGTTGTGCCCACCCTTTTGGATTCAGCAAGATGCTAAATGGACTAGCATCCGCCATCTTGGATTCAGTGAGAATGCCTAGTGGGAGTAGGCAGAAATGTTTAGAATGGAACAGGCTAGGTAAAATTTCCAGATCAGTCAGTAAAAACCTTACCTTGCTTTGGATTCAAACAGAATGCTGGAATAGTCTAGCATGTTTCCACACCAACATTTTCCAAAGTATGTTTTTTTCAGATCTAACAGTCTTATTTTCCTTAGACTGTATATGTTAGGAAAATCTATTAACTTGCCCTCAGCAATATCCCCTGAGAACAGAAATATCCAATATGCATATGCCAGGTTTTTTGGGACATCATTCAGTCGAAAGTGAAGCATGCGCATTTCAGGTTTCAAACTTGGAATGATGGTTCCAAGTCTCACTTGAGGCAGCATAGTGGTTCTACTGCAGATTTTAACACTGGTTGCTGTGGCATTTAGAGGAAAGAAAAATTGTTATAATACAATAATTCAGAGTAAATAAACTAGAAGTATCAATCAGTAATGTAAACACTGCAATCTGGCCATTTCCACATACTTGGGCATACCCTGCCTTTTTGCAAGGGTTAACAAAGTTTTTAAATGGAAAATTGCCTGTGGTTATGACTTCACTTTGACACTCTGGGAACAAGACTTAAATATTGTCTTGTTGAAAATTATTGTCAAAAGACAGACATGTTTTTAACGCCAGCAGTTTATGTTGGGAACATTACATATTCAAGCTCGTTTGAGCAGGGCCCTCCTCACCTGTTGTCTCTGTAAGTCAAATTGTTATGTTACATACTGCTTGTTTTGTCCTGTCCACCCATTGTACAGCGCTACAGAATTTGATGGCGCTATATAAAACAAATAATAATTCACCTTTTTTAAGTCTGGCCTATTTCAATTAGGATTCAACAAGACATACTTCTTGGGGAAGAAAAAAACTGTAAAATAAATAATTTACAAACCTTTATGCAATTTGTTATAGCTGGTGTCTTACATAGGCAAGACACAGCAGCATTTTATATCTCTTTTCAGGCATTATTTAGGAAAAAAACAGGTGGCAAAAACTGGATTTTGGATCCAAAACCACTTTATTGTAGGCCACAATTTTGTAAATCCATCTATGTCAGTAGGGTGTCAGGTTTGCGACCTGGTATTGTTCATCCCCCATAAACGTCTCCGAAACCTGAAGCTATGTCCATCCAGACATGTTAACCCTGATCTTTGAGTTGGCAAAGAAGGAGATTTAGGAGAGGTACCACAAGGAGGTACATATATATATATACATTCATTTATATACTGCTGGCAGATTCTGTAGTGCTGTTACAACAGAGTTAGTAAAATGTTCTAAAATTACAAACAATAATAAATTGGTGGAGAAGAGGGCCCTGCTATTGCGAGCTTACAATCTAGTCAGTGGTCAAGGCGGAAGTAAAACAGTTGTTGGTCGTTCTGATGGCTTGATTAGGATGCTGGCTGAGAGTGTTAGGAAGAAATGTTGTACGCTTTTCGAAAAAATGTGCGTTTTCTGAGAGCGTATGGTGGAGAAAGCCTGACGGTAGCTTGGATTTGACCACACGGGCCAGCCTTCAACCCCCCCAAGTGCATCAATAAGCTGCCCATGACCACTGCAGACCAGGAACACCCCACAAGAGCTGCAGTTTTGCAGATGCTCTGACCCAATCCTCTAGTCATCACAATTTGGCCCTTGTCAAAGTCGCTCTGATCCTTGAGCTCGCCCTTTTTTTCCCTGCGTCTAATACATCAACTTTGATGTATTGCTGCCTAATATATCCCACTCACTGACAGGTGCTGTGATAACCAGATTATCAGTGTTATTCTCTTCACCTCTCAGTGGTCATAATGTTATGGCTGATTGGTGTACTTCCAAAGTTCTTACACACAAGTTAAACAGTCCAGTTAGGAAAACATATATAGTAGTTAATATCAATAACCTTCAAATGTTCCCCATCTGGGACCTTGATGAAACACCAGTAAATATCTATCCAACTATCATGGAAATATACTGTTATATTTTCACTTGTGGTGTCAAGTAGTTTGACCGGCGTGTGTAAAGTAACCCAGGAGAAGAAAGCAGTAAAGGAATGTACAGCCCCTGATCTCTTGTCCTGGGTGGCTTGCCCAGAGTAATTGGAGTAGGGATGGAGTTTGTCTTATTATATTATGATAATAGTAGTTTGTACTACCAATTGGAGATGTAACCGTACATATTACTCTAATTTTCAATGGGACAGTCCCATGGAGAAATGTTTCTTTGAGCATTTAATATCGGGGCATGTACAGTATGCAGTGTAACATGCAAAAAGTGGGTTTTGTTTTGAATGTCTCATACTAACAGATGTGGAGGTCCCATTGAAGGATGGCATTCCCAACTGACTCACCATACCGCGCTGACTGGTTATAGCCAGGGCCGTCCTTTCTAAAATGGGGAAGGTGTCCCAGGCCCGTTGCTTCTACTTGGGTCCTTAAGCAAGTCGTTCCGGCAAACTGATGTTCAATTGCTGATGGACACAGCCAGGCCCTTTCCAAAATCCAAGTGGGTCTGAGAGCCACACTCATCTAGGTTAATCTTATGTAATGAATGCCTTTCACCAACAGACCATTTATAGGTCCCTTTAAGCGATTAGGACTAGGACATACTATTGTTTAGCCTAAGGCAATAATGACTAACTGTGTCTGTCTAGCACAACTGGCACGATACACACAGAACAGTAACAATTCTGGAGCTGTCTCCCACAGTCCTCCTGTGTGGAGAGGTAATGTGGACAGAGTATGCCTGTTTTGGCTTGCGTGGTGCAAGTATACCTGCAGGGGTGAAGGTTGTGTGCAGCAAGTATACCAGCAGTGGTGCTATTATTTGGAAGTGTGAGTAAATGTCTACAGGGTGTGTGTGAGGAACAAACATGCTTGTAGGGTGAGGGATTGGCAGTAGAGACCGCAGGCCTGCAGAGAAGAGCTTGGTGTTCTGCTTTGGTAGCATGGAATGCTGAACTACTAAGGTAACAGATAAAAAGATCAAATTACATATAAGTGTCAATTCTAAAAGCTTTTTATTTTATTTTAGTGGTGACCAACTTCATTCATTCATTGGTTTTGTTGCTTTTAAGTCATATGTCACTAGTGCCATTGTCCAAAATCCAGTCCACATATTATGATATAGGTTTTCATGATTTATTTTTTACTACATAGCTTATTAATGTCATGCCAAACGGCTCCAGCTTGATCATAACGACAATAGGAATGCATGTTTTCATTGTACTGTACAATATGCTATTTTATTTATATAGCACCAACAGTTTACACAGCATTGTTTACAATACATATATTGAAGGGGTATGACAAGACTAGAATTGACAGACTAATACAAACCGATATATGAAGTGTCGAGAGTCCAGCTTGCAAGCTTACAATCTAGAGGGAGTGGGGTGATTATATATATATATATACACAGACATACATATATATAATTTATGATGGAGGAGGCGCATTACTTAATCTACAGAATTTCTACTCGATGTAAAATGGAACGTGAAAGGGTTAACACAGTCTTGCAAAAGCACAGGGTTCCCCCATACTGCACGCATTGCACGTTCTGGGTGTCAGCTGTATCCCCCGCCCCCCTCTGTCTGGCATTTGGAACATCCCTCCATTGATCATATAGAACATTCTCCTCCCTTCCCCATCGTACTACAGCCCTAAATCACACCGACAGCCTTCCATGCAGGCATACAGGTCACCCAATGCCACACCCATTCATTGCCGTACCTTTTTCTAAACCAAACAACTAAAGCAAAACGCGTTTTTTTGCTATGAAAGTCCGTCCCCCCCGCTATTACAAGAATTTGGTAGACCCCTGTGACCGTCCGGGTACAATGTGTCACCGGTCCCAGAACACTGGGGGTTTACATCCTTAATCCACCGCCCTTAGGTGCAACCATCACCTAGCAGCTACAGGAGGCTTCGATAATAAGATAAACACGTCCTTACGGCTTTCGCAGCTACTAACCCCCAGACTTCAGGCTACGAGGCCATGTGAGGACACCCCGCGGGATTATTTATTTAATTCTCTCACTGGAAGGCGAAGCAGTTGAGGCTCCACCTACCACCCCTCCCCGAGCGCATTGGTTTGGTCCGACCCTCGGCTCATTGTTGCTTGGCGCCGGGTCCAAGATGGCGCCGTGGAGCCGCCGATTGTAAAGTGAAGTAAGACCCGGGGACCGGCAGTGGGAGGAACGTTTCGAGCGCAAACAGACCTCCTCTTGTGACCGTTGGCGCTTTTGGATTAGTATGCTCTCAGGACATGGGCGAAAAGCTGGAACTACGGCTCAAGTCCCCTGTGGGAGCCGAGCCTGCTATCTACCCTTGGCCGCTGCCTGTTTACGTGAGTCCGGGGATTTTTGAAAGATGTAGGCCTCTATGAGGGGATTTTTTTATTTTTATATATCTATATACTTAAGTATGTAAACCATAAATGATGATGTTTGTTATATATATATATCAAAAATATTATGTACATTTTCTATAATATGCTATGTAATACATAGACATTTATTTATAATATATGTATAAAATATGTGTGTACACCCCCTCGTATGTTATAATTAGAGGGAGTCAGACTTTTGGGCAGATGTGAGCGGCCCTGAATGGCACTGTCTATGTACACACATGATGGTAGGCATTAACTTACTCTTTTTGTGCACATAGGGTACATTTGAATTTGTCTGACCCTCGGTTGTGTGTACGTCACCCGATACTGGAGGGTGTGTTCCTTTCTGTTTGTTTTTATTTCAGGGTGTGTGCATAGGGACGCTTTCCTGTGCGTTTTGCGTGTGATGTAGCGATGTGCTCCTTTTCTCACGTTTCTGTGAAATGCCTGCATCAATTGCATGGCTGTGCTAATATCTTTGGATTGCCGGGGTGCTGTCAGAACGCTACGGGGCACGAATTGTCGCCCTAAATCCGCCTTCTGTGTTGGGGAATCCAAACGTCTGTCTTTTAACTTGCAAACCTTAAAACCAATCTCCCTTCACTTCAACGTGCTATCCAGTCTGCTTTCAACCTTTGCTCCTTTTGGTTACCTCGAGCACTCCGGCCCTTATTTAAGACTGCAGTACAATAGGGTCCAGCAGGAGGGCATTCAGCGCTAATCCGTTAACGCTGCTGGCAGGTCTGTGGCTCTGGATAAAGCTGCAGAACCTAATCAGCATTTTGCCCTATAACCCTTTCACCTTCTCAACTTCAATGCACTACGTCTGGCTGTCCGCGCAGTCTTTCTCCACGCGCAATAATGTATATCGACCCTAACTTATCTCCAGCGGGCAGGCTTTCCCCTTCAAAGTTTTGGGTGTATCTTGCAAATACTCGTTTAGGCTTTTTTTTTTTTTTTAACCACTCTGGTTTGGTAGCTGCTTCAGGCAAGCTGGCACTCAGTTTCTATTTGGTGGCAGAGAGAGTTATTCTTTCTAATTGTCAGTTTTTAATTAAGTTGGGGAAACCTACAATGTTACAAAGACGTGGCTAAATGTTTTCTAATGATACTCCACCTTAGCCACAATACGTCCTGTCTAACTCAATGAATGGCTACACCTGTATACACTATAGATGTGTGTTTGTTTCATCTTGTCAGAGCTGTACAGCTCCCCCCCTCCCCCGATCTCTTGTGATAGTGTGCAGTTCTTAACGAAAAAGTGTTGGATAGAAACATTTTTGGTCTACTTTTTCCTTTAGGTTTATGTTCTACTCTTAACAGGGGTTTCTCTGCGTCTCTAATTTTTAATCCGCTCCCGCCTCCGGCTCTCATACAGTTAATAGAACCCTGGACGTCAATTGGCTGTGGTGGAGCCACACAGCGTTTACCCGCTTGATAGCAACGGCTCCCTTCCTTCCCACAGGCCCTGTGCGCGGTAATGCTTTTAAAGAGCCACAAGCAAGCCAAGGATTTTGTAACTTGTAACGACGATTTAGCTAAACGTATCCATGGTGCAAGATCCTCTTTATAACTTAGCTTTTTTGCAGTTACCTTTTGTGTGATCGTTCTCCAACAGGAAGCAAGAGACACGCTCTTGTGACAGCAGAGGACGTGTAGTTTTTCCCTTCCTTTCTGTAAGCGTGAGGTTTCTGTGGCTGGGTGCAGTATGGGTTAGATGGCTGTGTGTATGTAATATATATATATATATTATATATATATATATATTGTAGTTGCCATGGTGTGTCTGCCAATATGATTACTCTGTTGGACTTTCAGACAGTGTTAGCTTTTAGTTTTTCAGGTTTTTGTTTCCATTTTCTCTTCATGAAGTCTGTTTCGGGCTTGTATGTGTGTTTGATGTAATGTGTTAATGGAACGGTCAGCAGAACCAGCTATGTAGAGAAATAGTTAAATCTCTTCCAGCTCAACAGAGATCCCTGTAGGAGGCTGGTCAGGCAGGATAAGGAACGCCTAATGAGTCATCTGTCTGTGACGCAGGCCCAGCACCCGTCACCCACAACAGTCGGCGCATGGCTGCTCTGTCATTTTAACGTGATGCTGCTTGTGCAAATGCCTTTCGTTTGCCCCCGACATCTTGATGTGGGGGGCTGCAATCGGTTTGTGTGACACAGATGTTCGTTCGGAGATGATCTCATCTCAAATGTCCTGGTGCCTGTCATGAGGGGTTTTATTCTGTCGCCTTGACTCATTTGTATGATTCATAAAGTGCCCACAAAAGTAAAGATAATAGCTGAATGCTCTTATTTGTGGAGTATGGGTATATTTTCATCAAGTGTCTCGCCCTCTAAACAACTAACTCCTAAATTATGTTAACATTTATTAGACCTTGCTATACTTACTGAATCAGCAACTAGTCTCAGCTGTGATTGTAACCGATGGCTACTAATACAGTGCTTTAAAAACACTAAGAAAAAACTAAGCGGGGGGGGGGTTAAGGATTATTTTTGTGTCTCCTAACCTGGCAGTCCATCGCAAAACATCCTTACTTAAATAATTTGTATTAAGTATTATTTTGCTAATTCAAGGCATTGAATTATTCTCAGAATATTTCATTAATTATTACTAACCAACTGGTGTTGTCTTAAAGCATATATATATATAATTCTATAACTAATAGTATATATGGTATATACTATAATATATATATATTACTTACTACCGTGTGTGTGTCATAAATCACTATACTTACATAAATATATAATTATATATATGTGTGTGTAATATCTTGCTATTGTCCCTTTACTTATATCTGTATATCTGACCAGGTTGAATTCTCCACATAAATTACATGAAAGCATCTTAAACTGGACCTTTTTTTAATACTGGTAACAAATTAATATGCTTTCCAAAATATTATACTTTTTTGTTTGTTTGTTTACATGTTTTCAGGCAGATGCATATTGGCAGTTAGCATGTGCTCAGTTATCTTAGCCCAGGCTACTGAAAAGCTCGGTAAACACCCTGGCATGCTTATTGTACAGGTGAAAGACACCCAAAATATTACATGGCGGACAATCGCAGCCTCCAAGTCTGCAGATAAAGGAAGTTTATTGCCTCAAAATGAGGCAAAACCAGACCTTTGGCAATACTAACATTACTATATTCAGAGCTATATGCTTCCCTTTGAAGGAGCCAGTGCCCAAGTGTCTCAAATTAAACAAACAGTGGTCAGTTGCAAGGTTGGACCACAGAAGAAGAGGGAAGCTACATCAACAGGACTGCAAGAATGCATATGTACCGTATTTGCTCGATTATAAGACGAGGTTTTTTTCAAAGCAAATGCTCTGAAAAATACCCCTCGTCTTCTAATCGGGGTCGTCTTCTAATCAGACCTGAAATAGAGGTCTGATTATGAGGACTTAAGATGCGCAGATCCCCGCCCGCGCGGGACCGCTGGAGGCCTCCTGTCCCCCGCCCCTCCATAAGCCCCACACACAACACTACTCTACCCAGTGCTTCCTGCTGTATTGCCGGGCGCGCCAGTTTGACGTCTACGCGCAGACCTTCCCCAGCTGTCAGAGATCAGAGTTCCCCGCACTGGTGCCAGTGCCGCACTGGTGCGGGGAACTCTGATCTCTGACAGCCGGGGAAAGTATGAGCGACGGACGCAGACAAACCCCCGCTGCCAACTCCACCTCCTTCCCGCTGCAGCAGAAGGAGGCGTCAACCCGCTGCACCGGCAATACAGCAGGGAGCACCGGTACCGGTAAGTGTGTGTTTTAAATGGAGGCATAGGGCATTTCTGGAATGCCTTATACCCCTATATGCCACTCTGGCATTTAGGGGGTTAAAATGCATATTATGGGGCAGAGTGGCATATAGGGAGGTATAAGGCATTTCAGAAGGCAGAGTGGCATTAAGGGGGCATTTAATAGAGCAGTCTTCCTCCTGAAATGCCTTATACCTCCCTATATGCCACTCTGCCCCATAATATGCCTTTTAATCCCCTAAATGCCAGAATGGGATATAGGGGTATAAGGCATTTTTGGAGGTAGAGTGGCACATAGGGGGTTAAAAGGCATACCATGGGGCACAGTGGCAAAATTTAGAGGGTTAAAGGCAATATTCTATGTGGCCACAGTCCATATTGGAGTGGCAACTGGGGGCAGAGTGCGTAACTGGGGGACAGGTTGGTAAAGACAGTACAAGAAATAAAAACAAAAAAATATTTTTCTCAAATTCATTAGCTTTATTAAAAAAAATAGTTTACAAATTTATCATTTACTGTGTAAAATCTTTTTTCCTTTGAGGGGTCGTGCTTATATTCAGGCTTTTCTTTTTTCCTTTAGTTAAATTTTTCAGATTGTGGGGGTCTCTTGAAATTGAGCAAATACGGTATCCAATAACAGAGGAGTTTAATATACCCCTGGGGTATGAGTGACATTAAACTGTCCCTTTAGAGATAGATAAATAGATAGAGAGGTGTGTATTATACCTCTTTTACTTTGTTAGTTCACTGCAATGGATACACACGTCATGGGGTTTTATATGTATTAGAAGCGCACCTTATGTTTATACCATTTAAATTTAACGTTTCCCCTTTGGTGTAACCCTCTGTTGGAGTGGTATAAGGAATAAGTAAGTTGGGGTACTTTTAGGATAGAAAATTCCTGAACGTCTATCTTTTGACTCAATCTCATAACTTTCCAAAAGTAAAATAATCTGTTAATTTTAAACCAGATACCTCCCAAACTATTTTACTGATTTGGAAACCAAAAGTAAAAGCGATAGGTTTGCTTAGTTAGTTACGTTTGTGTAATTTTTAGGGCTTGGCACTAGTGAAAATGGAAATGAGCTGCCATGGAGCTCGGCTATGCCCAAGTGAAATGTAGGTATTATGGATAAATACACTTAATGATCTCTACTGAAAAGTCACTCGTGCAGCTTACAACATTGGGTCGTGAAGGAAGGTGGAATGACTTGCGTTCTGATTCTGTAGTATGCCATGCGATAGTCATGGATGTTATGAGTGTCAGAATGTGCTCTTTGAAACACTGCTCCTTAATATGTAGAATGCATTTCTTGTTGAATCCGATTCACTGTAATGCCTCTGTGATGACTGCCTTTCTGTCCGCTTGCTTGTTGCCCTGGTTTGAACTTCCCTCCTTTGCCAGTGCTGAGCCTCACAGCTCTGCTATTCCAGCAATGTATGACGCTGACGAGCTGTTTATACATTCCCTTCTCACAGGGGGAACTGAAACATTGACAGTACTACTGTGTAATCTTATTGGCTGCCATTTCTGCCTCGCTTTCCTCTAAGGCTTAAAATAGTCCAGCTCTTGCTTTCCTTATTTGGGGAAAAAGACAATTTTCAAATGTCATATTCTGTTATACAGTTCAATGTGTTTGTGTTTTTTTTTTTTTGTTTTTGTTTGGGTTATCCATATGATGAACGGTCTTTCCTATCTGGAGTCGTTTACTCTGATGTGCACTGTGCAGTCCCACCAGCTGCAAAAATGATTGATCAAAACAAATGTAGAATCTATACCGATAGTTCTTACCTTTTTATAGCCTTTAAAATATTTTTGAGCCTTTGAGATCAATAGTGTCTTTGATATTGTTCCTTTTTGTGTGCCAGGGTTTGGGACACCATTTTCTCCATGGAAAACAAGGTCTCCTTGGATGATCCAGGTCCCTGCAGCGCTGCGGGGGATCCTCCTCTCTGGCAGCCGGTGAACGTCTGTGAGATGTGCTCAGACATCCTCCGCTGCTGCCCACTACTTCCGCTTGGGCTTCTATGGCGGAGCACAGGGAGATCACGACACCGGTGCTCAGTCATAGAAGTCCCAACAGAAGTGTCCTTTTTGGCATACGTTCACCGGCTGCCAGAAAAGGAGGATCCCTGCAGCCCTGCAGGGGCCTGGATCCTCTGCTGCTGCACTGGAAGGACATGACACACCGGCAATCGGTCATAGAAGCGCTGGGCAGCAGTAGATCTGGTTCTTTTTCTTAGTCAGACCTCTATTTCGGGCTGGATTATGAGACGATCTCTAAAATAAGACGAGGGGTATTTTTTCATACAAAAAACCTTGTCTGATATTCTTGAAAATACGGCTTTGGGGTTTTTTTTTTCCAGGCACAATTAAAGCTGTTAATAGATCATGCATATTATATAATTACTATTTTCTTATGTAAGCCAAACCAAATACAATATTATTGTGCATATGCATAGATTTGCATTTGAAGCCTATGTAGGTGAGGGTCCACAACATAATCACATAAACTTTCGAGTAGATGTTTCAAACTAATAGGGAAGCCTAATAGTTAATCTTGTCCAAACTGTCTGGTTTTTATGAGAAAATCAAGTTGATGTCCAATCACCTGCCTCTGTGAAAGGACATTTATTTGCTGCGATTTGGGGGATAGTTTACGGTTAGATTTTTCTGATGGTTGAAGCCCCAGCTGTTAGTCACCTAAACAAATGACAGGCAGACGCCTTGTATGTTACTCCATAACACAAGAGCAGTCTCAGAGCAAATGTTTTATTGACCAGACCTGCTGCCCAGCCACGTGGATGCACATTTATGAAATGATACAAAAACGATTCAATATCTTGAAGAGTGCTGCAAGCCACAGAACACCCCCCCTTTTCACTATTGATTACCTGTTACACAGTCTTCTTTTGTCGCTTGGCTCTCTTGGGATTATAACATATCTGTACCTTGCTGAACAGTTATTTGAACAAAGACTGAGCTGGTTCAGCTTGCATATGTTTTTTGTTACCATTTCTTTCTTTATTACATCATCTTATCTTACCTGTGTTTTTCTTCTTCTCTCTCTCTCTCTCTCTCTCTCTCACTCTCACTCTCACTCTCACTCTCACTCTCTCTTATATTGCATGGTACAATACAGTTTGGCATCCTTCTTCCATGGATTTGTTTTGATTCTTGTCTTTGTATGGCACTGCCTTGGTAATGATGGGCAGCAGGCTTCCCGGGTACAGCACAAATACCTAGCAATTACATTTATTTATAGAGCACCATCAGAGTGATTACAATAGTGGGGCAGTGACAATTAACAAAATACAATGCCCTGTGTCCTTATCGTACTGCCTGTGGAAAACAATACAGTGGCTCATTGTTTCATCAACCAGCTGGACGCTCTGAAATTGCCATAAAAAATCGCCTCGTGGTTTATGAGCAGTGAAAGTCACAAATCGCATAACTGACCGGCAGAATAACAGTCTTCCCGATGTCTGCATTTGCTGAAGAGAGATGCCTAACAAAATTATACATGTTTTTCCGAATAGCAGCCTTGCAAAATCTGTTTGGAGAGGCCTCTGCTCTTTTGCCATAGACGTTGCCACTGACCTAGTGGAGGATGTTCTTCCCATTGCTCTGAGCTTCAGCACCTGCCTGAAAAATCAACCAGGCAATAGCACCTGTGGGCACTTTCTATTGCTTGGTGGGTTGTTAAGGCAGTTGGTGAGACTTTAATAAGGTTTTTGAGGTGCGTTTGTTCTACTTTGGTAACTTATGTTACTAAGTTAACCAGAACTTATTGTTCCAGGAAAGACTTTAGATCTGACCCAAAGATCTCTTTGCCTAAGAAAGGCATAAAGCAAAACTTACTCTTGGAGCCCCCATCTGCAGACCAGCTCATTAGTCGTAACGCTTTATTCTCCAACACAATCAGAGCAGAGGACCTGGCCGCCATTATACAGCTACATCACAGAGAAAATCTACAACACATTTCAACTTCTTTCTTAAGCTCCTGCGCTCAGTATCTCCAGCAACTTCTTCTTCGTCCAAGCCTTGACTGACCTGGCCGCTAAGGCAATACAGGGCTTAAAACTGACAGAAATACCAAGTGAAAATGGTCAGTGTCCTCGAATGGAAGGACAGTTCTTTTAATTGCTTTTTTCAAAGCTGGGTCCTCGTTCTGAAGTACCCGTAAGGAAGGCAGTTTGCCCCTCATCAAAAGTATAGAACTTCTTCTCTCTAGGATTCGCTTAGCTTCCATCCTGGATGCTTTCATTGTTCCTTGATAATTTTTGCTGGGGTCTCATGCACTGGAAAAGACATTCCTGGAATAATCCTGAAAAAGGTTTATACTTTGCTTTTGGCTTGTGCCCCAATAATTTTCAAGGCCAAGTCCAACTTGCTCACCTCTGCCGCTGGAAAAAATAAGTAAGATTCTTCCAATTTCTTCTTCAGAAGAGAGGTCCAGTGAGAAAAATAACTTATGCTCAGAAATTGAAGATTGCCTCAAAATCCTGGGAAGCGGATGGGTGCCTTACTTCTGGAACTGGAGGCTAAAGATCTAAGCAGAAACTACTTACCCTACGTTTCAGACCTCATCCAGTCCATAAATTCCTTCCTCTCATCTGCAACCTCTTTAGTCTTCATACATGAGGATCAGCGTGGTCTTTTAGGGTCTTGTACGGTCTTCTTCTTACACGTTGAACAAGCTGCATACTTAGTTGTAGCAATATATATATTTTTTTATTTTTTTTGGTATGTCAACTGAAGGACCCTCTGGGAACATCCTTAGTGAACATCCTGGAAAAAATAATCACTTTCTAAAGTAAGTAGATAGGCAAGAGAAGGCACTTCACAAGCAAAACCGTCTGCTACAATACTCCATACAACAAAAGAATCTAACTTACTTGGGTACCAGCAGCAAAGCATTCATGTTTTGCTGGCACATGTGCAATTGGCTGCTTCTTCAGAGACTTTGATTGAACTGGAGTACTACTGAGTGTGTTCAATTAGTTCAACGCTTCCAGGATTTTACACAGGAGGAAAATGTTAAATAATGCATGCTCCAGTTTGAGTGCAGAAAGAAAAATGGGAACACAACGTGCAGCGAGCCTATATGGATGCGTCATTGTTGGACATATCAGACAGGGTATTCTCAGACTGTTTCAATAATTATCTAGCAAGTGTTAGATTAGGTCCCAAATGTTGTGTTTACTCTGTTCTTTGGACGCCAATAATGCCAGCTAGAGAATATCTACTTGGAATTACTGCTGCTGTACTTGTGATTGACAGCATCAGCTAATACACTTGTGTACGTAGAGCGTCCATTGGCCCTTATACCGTTATTCCCCATTCGTAGGTTTTACATTTAATAAACCCATGTTAATGTATGATTAACATAATCAATATGTGTGTTGGTACAAACCATCTTAAATTAATGGTGAGGAGTAGCAGTGCCATGGTTATCGAAATCAACACAAATGAGTACAAAAATTGGCATGGAGAAAATTATTTGTCTAATAAAATCAGTAAATATATATATTTTTTTCCCCCTTCTCCAGGATAAACATCACGATGCCGCACATGAAATTATTGAGACTATCAGGTGAGTGTTGAACTTTGTTGTTGTTTTTTCCTACATGCTTAGCATAACCTTTTTCAATACTGGTGAAACTTTCAGATGACTGTTTTTCCCCCTCTGTAATCCTATTGCTAATTATTTACATTAAGATTTAAGAACGCCCCACTGTTCCAGGCAGCCTGCTGGAAATATGCATAATAAAATTCTTTGTAAATGCAAACAAATAAAATGACTTGTCTTTAGAATGAAACTGCAGCAGAACACCCCTAACCTGGTCTGTTATCTTCACAATTATTATTATTATTATTATCTTTTATTTATATAGCGCCAACAGTTTACGCAGCGCTTAATACAATACATAAATTCAAGGGATATGACAAGACAAGAATTGACAGACTAAGACAAACCGATACATTTGGTGGAGAGAGAGCTCATTTGTTGCTTATGGTCTCATACTGATGCACATCATAGTTCTGTCACTAGGGTTATCGGTCGTCCACAACAGCTCGAGAGCCCGTTTTTTATCTTGTACACACACATCCATGTACAGTAATTTGCATTAGTATCACCCATTCCTAATTGTATTGTTACCACCCGAGTGTAAAAACACAGACACTTGTGGTGTTACTACAAAGTATTCGTCATCAAATTGGCTATTTTCAAGTTATGCCATGGAATCTAAATCGTACCCTTTGGGGAAACATATTAGTGATTTTTCTTAAAGGAATATCCTATTTGCAAATCTATGGCATGTCTGACTTTGCTAGTGTTTGGGTACAGTATGTCATTGCAGTTGATACAGTAGCAGTTCCAAATAGAAGAGCCATAAAAATTGTAGTGTATTATTGATGATGAGTTTTTCCCTTGTGAATGTATTGACAGAACTTAATAGAACAACTTAGAGTTTTCATAATAATAAGAAAAAAGTTGCAAAGTCCATATTTTTTGCAGGCTGCAATCCATATATTCATTGGATATAGGCCACAACACTGTACGCTCCCTTTTTCTTGGCTTTAGTTTGGTCAGAATGTCAAATACTTTAATATTAAACATTGTGAATGGTAGCATTATAATCTTTTTACGTTTGCCTGTCCATCTTCAAACACCTATCACTTATAAATGGACAACGTTTTGTGTGTTATCTTCACCAAACCACTGTCTCCGATGGTTGTTGGTTAAAAAGGAAATAACTGCATTCAGTGCATTGCTGTAGCGGATAAAGGCTGTTGCTAAATGGAGTAGACTTAAAGCAGGTGTATTGGCATTAATATCACTGGGGAGTGTCCTGAATTTAAGTTTTGTAAGTGAATAGTCTAGATAGACTAAGGGTTTCCTTTATACTATCATATGATTTCTGTTTCACATTTCCAAACAATGCGTTTTATTTCTTGTTTCTTTTAGATGGGTTTGTGAAGAAATTCCAGACCTCAAACTGGCCATGGAGAACTACGTGCTCATAGACTATGATACGAAAAGGTGAGTGTTACCAGAACGCTGAGATGAGTATAATCCTGTGGATTATGTTCTCTAGAGTGAGTTGCAATGACTCTCATAAGGTTTATTCACTAAAGGGAGAGTTGTCTTCGCTTCCTCACTGTTTATTATGAATGTCCAACACTGTCCAAGTTTTTTAGTCAAGACGATCTGAGCTGGCCCTGCATAATTCAGTGGGTGAGGATACTTGAAGAAACCAAGCTCATCCTCCGTCAAAAGATAAATGGCCTTGGTCCTTGATAAAGGGAGAGTTGTGGCTTTCCCACTTTCTCCCCGCTAATTATGAAGGACCAATACTATCTACATCTAATCTATAGCTGGCCCTGCATAATACAAAGTTATTCATAGACTGTCTAGAAAGTTTAGCTAATCATCTACTTTCATGTAGTGTGGTATTTATGTAGTGTGTAGGATTTTTGATAGGTGAAAACGCTTGCTGTGAGCAGCCCTTCCAAATGCTCATTTAGAATGAAATGTTCCAGCTCACCGCAAATTGCATATAATATGGTTTTACGTGAGTGTACTCCAAAGGTCATGTCTTAGTGACATTTTTTAATATATTTTTTTTTATTTGCTCCCTTTAAAAAAAAATAATAAAAAAAATAAAATATATATATTTTAATTAATTTATTCTATTGGTAGTTACCCCTTGATAAGTTGCCTTACACTGCCATTTATATACCACCTTGACCAAATTTGGTGAGATGTTGGAGCTTTGCTTTTTTATTCTGTTCCCTGTATTGGTGTTTTTGTATTTCTCCCTGGATTCCTCATCCTCTTCCTCCCTGCCAAATGTGTGGTCGTGTATCTCTCATGACCCCTCTGTCTCTATTTCAGCTTTGAGAGCATGCAGAGACTGTGTGAGAAGTACAACCGTGCCATTGACAGCATCCATCAGCTGGTAGGACTGCCTTTGCTTTTGTTCTCTCTTACCCACCCCCTCCTCCCTGATGCAATCATCGGCCTTGCACAGCATTATTTTCCCTTCTTCATCTCGTAGCTTTTACCCTTCAGTTAGAGGTGAGAGTGCAGCGCATGTAGAGAGACCCATACAACAGATCATTTGGCTAGTTGCAAACCTAAGATTAATTAGTTGAATATCGATTCTTGGACATGCCCGGGTTTGTAGACATGCTTTTTATACACTTGTGCATAGGCACGGCAGTGTTTAGGTAACGAAATGGGTTATTCAGGTAATCATAAAAATATCTTTCTCTGAAAATAGAGGGTTCCAAATGTGTTTGCGTACTGCCCAAAATGACATCTGCAGCTGTGATTCCTCTTGAATAAAAAAAAAAAGCCCTTTTTAATACGCCTAGACAATCATGAGTAGTTGACATGGCATCCCTTAAATGGACAGTCTAATGTGCATTCATCCATACTAGTAGTCACTACTTTGAGAGTCTTCTAAAACGAAAAAGTGCCCAGAATTTGCGTAGTTTTCATAGCAACATCAAAAATTAAGATTCCCAGAGGGTCTATCCAGCCATGGAGCCCTGCTTACTGATCACGCTCTAGTTCCAAGAGTTATCTGAGGTCTTTAAAGACCTCAAAAGGTTCTCCAGTCAAAGTGTAAACGTTTTACATATTTTGATTTTAGAAGCTAGCATAGCTCAAACCCTCTGCTCCTATAAAAAGAAAAAAAAAGTGGAATTGGCTGATTTTATATCCATAAATTATGTTTATAAAGCACGACCTGTCTATTTTTTGTAAAAGTAAGATGAATCAAATAGTTTTCCCTACAGGCGCACTTAGGTTCTCAGAATGAAAGTCTTTAAAGCTAAGACCAACATTGAGCCCAGTTATAGAGCCTTAGTCTGTTTTTCTTACTGGCATGTTTGATTCAATGGACCTGGGGTATGAGGTCTGTGGTGTGGAAATGTTGTTCACAGGATTACTGCGCAGAACCTTATTTAGTGCAATGGTTTCATCTTTCGTGATTTCCCTTTTTTCTTTCTCTCTCTCCAGTGGAAAGGCACCACTCACCCAATGAAGCTAAACACGCGACCATCCACAGGTCTTCTACGGCATATTCTGCAACAGGTCTACAATCACTCTGTTACTGACCCCGAAAAACTCAACAACTATGAGCCTTTTTCCCCAGAGGTGTATGGGGAGACCTCCTTTGACCTAGTGGCCCAAATGATTGATGAAATAAAGATGACTGAAGATGACCTCTTTGTGGACTTAGGGAGTGGTGAGTCGGGAAGGATGATTCTAAACTCGCTTCTACAAACATAAAATGCTTACGTTAAATACTTCTGTTCTGAGCCAAGAGAAGGTGTGCTTAGATATGTCATATCCTGGTTCTCGGCGTTGAGGAAGTTGACCATAAAGGAAGTGGCTGTGGGAGATGTCCTGGGTCAGGCCTAGGTTAGCGCTCAGTTTATAGGTCACCTGATGCAGAATGTTACTTTTGCAGTGGTATTATACGGTATGCTTGAAGCTATATAAAGAGCGAAACTTAACTATTTCCATTGACTTTTGTAGAACAGATATTATGAAAAAATCTTTGGTTTTTTGGATGACTTTGAGAATAGCTATTTAGGACCACATTTTAGTTAGCTGACACAGGGTGTTAGATTTTCACAAGGGGGATGTATACATTTAATTGAGGGTAGGAGGCAGATATTGAAAATAGGTCAACCAGTGGTTACTTTTAGGTCCTTGGTATTGTTTTTATACTAATCATATACAATATAGAAGTGCATGTTGAAAATCAAAATCATCCTTTTAAGAGGTAAAAAAACAAATGACAGAAAGCTAAATTCAATTTGGCATGCCTGTTACATTGAGAACATTTTAATCTCGATAGTAGGGAAGTTTCAATACGGTTAAGGTAGGTTGTAAAAACAGATTATGGCAATGGTACACAATGTCAAGTACCAGCTCCAGGAAGAAAGAAAATACTTTGCATTAAAAAAAAAAACACTTTGATGGAATAATGGGAAATGGTTAATATGATGAATCTATACAAATGGTTTGTGCCTTCACTTAAACGTGCTTCATATTCACCGGTTCGTCAGGAAGACTGCAAAGAACCACCAAGTTAATAGAGAATGAAGTGATTAGTCATGAAGATCTTATGTTTAACCTGGACTTAGGGGACCCTTTACAACCATAACGAAAAGCTGATCTCAACCATGGTGTACAAATACACTTAAGGTCTGTTAGGCCACTTAAGGAGAAATCTTTTCCCCAGGAGCAAAACAGAGAATAAGGCGGCCCAAGGTTATTATAGGTTTCATTCAGAGAAAGGCATTGTTCACCACAAGAGCTGTAAAGCTCCCCATTGGGTGGCTTGTGGAAGCATTATTTGCCCTTACTAGCATGTTAATCTAATAAAACCCTAACAGACATTTATTTCATTGTTTCGTTTAAAACACATGCACTTAATTTGATGAGAACCATTTGCATTTGTAGGAAACACCACCAAAACAATGACCAGCAGCACATCACTCGTAATTACGTGTCTAATATCTGCATTTAGTTAAAACTCAAAAGGCTTTAATTTAACGTCCTAGTTTGCCGGTAGCTTAACAAATGCTTCTTCTTTTACTTATTTTAGGTGTTGGGCAGGTTGTTCTACAGGTAGCCGCTGCAACCGCATGCAAACATCACTATGGTGTAGAGAAGGCGGATATCCCAGCCACGTACGCAGAGGTGAGTTTGACCGTGTTAAAGACGGACACGTCTAGTGGTTCCGTTCTAAAGCGTGACTTTTATTTAAAAGTTCATGTAACTTTTTTTTTTTCTTACTTCATTCTTTGTTTGGGTAAGACTTTGCAAATCACAGGGGAGTAATTGAATGTCAAGCTGATAATGACGCTAACGCTGTGATTTACCATAATTCTAGGAAATTGTTTTAAACGTTTTGCAATTTCCAAGGTACTGATACTACCAGAAGAACAAACTGATTTGCTTCATGCCAAACTAGCCATAAAGTTTAAATTAAGGGTTTAGTGCCAGGAAATAAGGCTTTAAAGTAGTTATTTCTAATAGTGTGTTGTTTTGTTTTTGACTGACTGTGTATCATGTTATAGACCATGGACAAAGAGTTCAGAAAGTGGATGAAGTGGTATGGGAAGAAACATGCAGAATACACAGTGAGTATATACAAGAATATCTGATGTTTAGGACCACCTCTCATGGTAGTTCTGTTCAGTTAATGAACCACTTTTTCTGGGACATTTGTGATCTCGTTAAATTAGTTACAAATTAGCATCCTTAATAATGTAGGAAACGATCTTGTATATTATATGTAAATTGGGATGGGATTTTGAGAAGGGAAAGAATTTTGGGGCATGATTTTTTTTTATTTTTACTTTTGTTTCCCCCCTTTTAATTTTGCAACAAAATAACAAAAAAAAAGAAACTATCTTGCCATCCCGGTGTTTTTTTTTCTTTCTTTGGGCTAGTATATGGAAATGACAGGTCACTGCTGTGTTTTGTCCTTATCAAAGCAGCTACGTATTACAATGCATTAGGTGTTACAATGCTTGCTCCCATTCCAAGCTGTTCAAGTTGGAAATAGTAGAGCAGCATTTCTTTGGCCACTTCTTTTACTGCATTCTGAAACTGTGTTTTGTATGCAATTGTGTTTAAGATTGAAGTCTGCCGCAGCCCGTTGTACCATTTGGTATGAATCGCATGGAGAAGGTCAATCGGCCATGCACCGGGCTTCCTATAGTTACATGGCATGGAGGCCGGGTCATTTTCTTTCTAGCTGATGTTTTCCTTCAGTGTAGTGAACACCATTAGCTTTTTATTTGGCGGCATATGCATCATGTAGTAATGCACTTATTTTAATCTATAATTCTGCTTTTAATTGAAGCTCGAGCGCGGAGACTTCCTCTCAGAGGAGTGGAGGGAAAGGATAGCCAACACAAGGTGGGCATCAGTTTACACACATTGTCTGTTTACTACGTCCTTAATCCCTAACACAGATCGTAAAATGCTTGCCATTCTACTACCTAACTTACTTCCTCCTCTTACTGTGTCTGGTGCCCTTAAACAGCAGATACCTGGAGCAACATCCTATTCCTTATTTCCATCCTCTTATTCAAGTCCATGTCCCATGCCTGTTATTATTTTTCTTGCAGGAAACCGCTGCTTCCAGTTTATAAAAGGGTTACAGTCCTACATTAAAGCATCTTTATCACAGTTCTATGTAAAAAAAAAAAATAAAAAAATAATGAATTTCATTTTATATCTAAATCGCATTGACTGTTCCAGAAATAACAATACTATTATCTTGCAGTGTAATTTTTGTGAATAATTTTGCCTTTGGTCCTGAGGTTGACCACCAGCTAAAGGAGAGATTTGCCAACATGAAGGAAGGTAATGCAACAATTGCTTAAAGATTGAAAAAATGTATTTCAGTTAAACAAAGCTTTCAAAGGCTGTGTGGAACAAACTTTTTATTTGCTGTCTCATTGTCTATATCGTTAGTTCAACCTACGTTGCTTGTCTGAGTCATGAGATGACATTTACGGTGCTGATGGTCTGAGTGGGCAGCTGTAAGGTATGAGTGGGTTTTGGCAGACTCCCACTTCTATTGATGAAATCAGCGTGAGCATTCCTGAGTCATGGTACTCTGAGTTGGCAAATAACCTGATTCTTTGGCAAAGAAAAGAATCTAGCCTAGGTTCCAGCAAGTTTTTACCATTTTCAACCAGGCCTTAACCATTTCAGTAGCACATTTCTTTTTTTAAAAGTCTTGCTTTTTTTTTTTTTAATAAACAGCTTTAGGGATCTTCAGATTTAGCCTTTGCTGTAGATTAGATTTACCACAAGCTCTTGTAGTGATATTTTTTCTTCATTATTGGACATCAGATGAGAACTGTTAGGCCCATTTTTTTTCTGCCCTAAAAACCTCTGTCTTATGTTCATTGTAGCCTTACCCCATGTATGTTTTACATTCCCTCACTTTGACCTCCACTTCTAATTCCATATACTTTTCATCCTTTTTTTTTTTAGTTTGGCAAGACACACAGGTAGTGGCAGCAGCCAAGCCAGACCTATGCTCTGTGCTGGCTCACAAGGCCAGCTCATAAGCTTAGGCAGCTAGCTTCCTGCAGATTCAGGTCTAAGTGGGTATGTGGAAGGCCTTCACTAGGACTCCTAGCTGGAATGGGAGGAAGAATTTAAGCAGCGTCTGGTTTTAACCTTTTACTCCTGCTCTTGTTGAGCCAGGCTTCTAGCTTAAGCCAGCACCGAGACTCATAGCCTTACTTCTACAGGGATTGCCCGCCACCCCTTTCTTTGTTTCTGCGTTTTCTTATTTTGTATTATTACTCACTCAGGTGGTAGAATTGTATCCTCCAAACCATTTGCACCTCTGAACTTCCGAATAAACAGCCGAAACTTGAGTGGTGAGTCCATTTCTGTCTTTGAATTTTGAGCATAGACATTGAAAGTTGCTGTATTATATTATTTATCAACCATTAGAATGTTGGCTGGATCATGCTCTTTCTTTTGATCAAGATTGAATTAGTGTTGACCACTTCCGTTTGGTGATAGCTCTGTGTGTCTTTAGTACTGACTCATCAAGTAAGTGTCAAACCACTTAAATGGAAATAAGTTCTTACTTAGATTTCATTGTGTGTGCATTCCTTGCTTTCGTAAGGAGGAAGATTTTATCTTGCCTTCTGTTAGTAGTATATTTAAGCATTTCTATATTGGGAAAAGCATACAGAATAGTTAATTACTGTGTGCCATGCTGTTGTCAATTACCTGACTTATTCCTTGTAAATTATGCTGACTTCATAGTCTGTTTCACAGAGGACACTGTAAATGGACATAAAGTCCTACCTTTCTAAAATCTAAAAGTGGTCAGCTCTTTGTTATCATGCTTTTGTTCTTGGAGAAGCCGTACTTTAAATATAAGTACCTTCTTTAGTATATTGGAGACATAAGTTTCTTCATGTTGCACCGGAGTGAAGCACATCGCCACCGGACTCTGGCGCAGTGGAAACGTTCTCTGGCTTGATGAATCAAACTTCACTATCTCCAAAACTGGCAGACGAATCCGGGTGTGGTGTATGCTAGAACGCTACCTTCCGGAATGCAGTGTCTACTCTAAAATTTGGTAAAGTGAGGCTATCTGGAAAGGGCCCACCCCTGGTGGATGGCTAAAGAAGAGCACAGGAAGCAACCAAGGATGTCTTCCTAAACTCAGATCGTGTTGCTGAAATGGCTCGGTATCGAGGCATTCCGCATCGCACGCCAAAAAACCCATCGTGCCCTGTGATCGCTCTGGAGGTAGACCTCAAAAAAAGTGAGAAAAATGTTTTTATTGAGCAAATTGATGCTGTCTTCCCAAAAATCACAGCATGGAAAGAGTTAAAATAACCAGCATTTGAAATACCCTGGGATGTCTCGTTTTCAAAATTAAATGGTTTGACGGGGTGAATTAATGTGGCTGATTTCTCAAGATATCTCAAATGGAAATAGGGCAAGGTGACAAGATGTCAAAATTCCAATTTGAAAACTAAAATGTGCATGTCCCAAATATGGCCTTTCAGTCGCAAACAACCCGACAAACCTCACATGGGTGGTACCAGGACCTGTAAATTCATACCTAATTTCTAAAATCAGGGCAAATATTAGAATCTGTTTTGCAGGTTTTTTTTTCTTTTGTTAGCTTTTTTTTTTCCCCCTCATCCCCACCATATTTTATCATAGACCATGAACAATATCAGTAGCGTAATCTAAAGAAAGCCCTTATGCTGAAAAATACAATATATACAAAAATACACCTAAAAAAATTGTCACTGTAGTACAAAGAAAAAACCTAATGTGGTCTTGCTACTAAGGGGTTTAACCGCCAGCACCTTCCCATATGCCTACAGCAAATACCCCTAACCCTATGCTAGCTACTACCCAATGCTCCTGTTTGCATTACCTTTCATGTCATTATTAAAGCTGCTATACAGCCTCAAGTCATCCTTGGGTTATTTAGACTGCATAGACTATAGCTCATAAAGTAAGGCAACTGATGGCATCTAGAGTGAATTCTACAGAATTTTCCTCCAAAAGGCACCTGCAACATGGACTGTGTATCATTTCAGATATTGGCACCATAATGAGAGTCGTGGAGCTGTCGCCACTCAAAGGGTCTGTTTCCTGGACTGGCAAGCCTGTCTCCTACTACCTGCACACTATTGACCGGACCTTAGTGAGTAACCTTAACAGTTCTTTGTAACATCCTTGCTTAGGGCTGTCCGTCTGTCATTTTCTTATATTCCCCAAACATATTTGTTTCTAGTCTCAAACTGCATAACTTCGTTTCCTGTCTTACAATTATTTTTTTTCCTTTCAGCTTGAAAATTATTTTTCTAGTCTGAAAAATCCAAAACTCAGGGTGAGTCTTGCTATTCTAAAAACACTTGCTCTATATGGTATTGCTATTAAAAAAGCTATTCATGTATTGCGTTTCAGAGACAAACACATATAACAGTAAACGTGTTGGCTGAGTGTGTTTTGCCTTTTATATGCTCAGTGCATGCGTTTTTAGTTATAACGTTTATTTCTCTAAGATCAGGATTGTAGGTTATTTTATATTCATGGCAGTATAAGTATGTTTGTCTAAAAGATGGCAGAACTAGAGCACCTAGACTTAAATGGAGCTGTCTAAAAACATGTGAATATCAGAATTGTTTTGAAGCAGGCGCAGTTTTTGGAAACTTTGAAAGTGATACTAGTAATGGGAAAAAAAGTGGTGAGTGTTCCCATTTAAATCCAACCGTTATGTGTGTGGCAGGAGGAACAAGAAGCGGCACGGCGGAAACAGCAGAGGGAAGGAAAAAGCAATAACACCACGCCCACTAAAATTCAGGAACCTAAGGTGGGTGTACCAGAACACATTCTTTAACATTGACACTAGATAAGTCACAAATATCACTATATTGTCATTACGTCTCATCAAACTAGCAATGCGGTTCAGTTTCCCAATTGCATTAGTAGTAGTGATCCTCAAGTAAAGCCACATAGAACAACGTTTAATGCCGGTGTATACATCACCCTTTCTCTGGTCATTATTCAGTACAGGCAACTGCAGCTTTTAGGCTCATTTAGCTGGTCCACAGACGGCTTTTATGGAGAGTAAAAATAAAAAGGTGACCTAGTTGTGTTTTGCAGCTTAACTAGATCAGGACTGTCTAGGTGGATGCACTAGCTGCCACTAGTTTGGCTCTCCTGACTTTAGCTTTTAAAACCATATACCTTTTTTAAACAAATACACTGGTACTTCAAATAAACTTAGTTAAGCCAAAAGCTTTGAATAAGGCTCTCTTTCGTATTAATCTTAAGTACCGGGGCTTTTTCATGCTACATGACCAGTGCAATTTTGTGTGTGTATATATATATATGTGTGTGTATAATTATATTAATAAATTATATCTATATATAGTGATTATATTAAGTTATATATATATATATAAGTAAATTATATATAGTACTTTTTAGGCAGATGTAAAAAATGCTGTAAAGTTAGGTTTATGATTAAATAATTATATCATGCATCTGCTAATCAATTTAATACGTAGACTACACACATTCATTAACTGAAACAAGAATAGCTGTGTAGGACAAATAAAACCGGGTGGGTAACAGCAAAACTCACTAACAATGGGAGGTTGCTGAAAACGGTTTAATGTCAAGTCATACTCCATAGCAAGACTGAGCACAGCAACAAGACACAAGGTACTTATACTATGTCAGCAAGGTCTCCCCCACGCAGAAACTTCAATGCAAACAGGGGTCAGCAGAAGCAGAAAGAGGACGGTAGATGCAGTGGTTGGCAAAGGAAACTTAGTAATATCTTTTTGTGATGTTCCTGGTACGTCATTGGTCTTGATGGAGTGAAAGAGCTGTTGTTCACCTAATGATTTAGACTACTGATGGTAACAACAATCAATCTTAGGATACATATCATATGCCTTTTAGGATGCTACAGCAGAGGAGGAGAAAACTGCTGCTCTAAAGAAGGCTTCACCGACCAAGGCCCGCCGAAAGCTTACAAAGAAAGGGAGGAAGATGGCAGGGCGGAAAAGAGGACGTCCCAAGAAACTACTTCCTGCTGCAGGGGAGCGCAAGCCCTCTAAGCCTCAGACTGCACTGGAAACCATTCATCCACAAAATGTCCCTACCCCTCAATCCCCAAAACAGCCACCCCCTCAGGGTAAGTGGAATCATGTTAACGTTTACGTTTGCCCACTGCGTCTTTCATCCACTCCTCTGTGATTTTTGTAATCTGTGCAGTCCATTGGCTCATCTTTCTAATCACGGACATATCTGGAAACCTAAAGTTATTAAAGCATATTGAGTACTTGTTTGATGGTTTAGTCTATCAAACTGCTGTGAGACGAGTTTGTCAGTTTCAAGAGCTCACCTTTGGATGGACATTTTACTGTGTTAAATGTAAATACAACACAACCAGTATGATGCTTCAGAACATATAAAAATGCTAAAAAGAGGAGTTATGATTCTTGCGCTAATTGGACGTGTATAAATCTCCAATAGGCTAAGGTCATGCACGGTTTGAGATCAATCATATTGCTAAACGTCTGGAAACCTTGCCTAAATCAAAAATGAATGCCCTGCAAAGTTTTATTCCTTCATTTTTAATGCTGAGGGTATTGTAAGCTAGGCTACCTCAGCAGTTCACTGTAAACTATTAAGGGTCAATGATCCTGAGGTTGCTAACTTTAATATGTATGGAAACTAAAGTAATAGAATCAAGTGCGTAATGGCTATAATGACTTTATTGCTTGGTTTTCCACTGTGTTTTGGCTATAACATTTTAAGGTTATTTATGTCATGTTTCCCTATCTTGAATTTTGCAGATACATACAAGTCACCTCACAGCCCCTATTACCAGCTACCTCCAAAAGTGCAACGTCAGCCTTCCAACCAGCTCCTGTCATCTCCCACACCCCCAGCATTGCAGAAACTGCTTGGTAAGAATCTGTCAATTAGGGCAGTACTGGGCACCCTCGGATACCCCATCCAGGAAATTTGCTCCAACGAGGTCAGAAAAAGAGCTTCCTCTGGGATTATAGAGCTGCAAGGTGCTCTTCTGGTGGGGTGGGAGGGTAGGTGGGTTCAAGGATGGTCTGTGTGTTTCTGCAGGTGACATTAATCGGAAGAGATTTATCATTGGAAAATGAATGAATGCTGACTTGGGCCTGACCAGCAAAGTAAGAGAGGCAGGGACATGAAACGTGTCTCGCCCTCACAATGACTTAAAATGTCCCAGAGAATACTCATGACTTGTGCCTTCTGCAGGGTCACAGTTATAACATACTGACTGTTTGGCAAATATCTTTGCAAACTTGTACTTGGACAGTTATTACAGATGCAAGACTCTAGGTCAGGGCTATGTACAAACCGTCTGTTTGTCCCTTTGTCTGATACTCTGCCTCTCTCTAGCAGCTGTTTTCGGCGTTGAAATCACCTGCCCGTTTAGCAGTTGCTTCCCGTGGCACAGCAGCTCAGGTGTTCGTGGTTAGCCTCCCTCCACCAGGCCGGAGCAAAGCTCTCTGCCATGGAGTCTTCCAGTTACTCTGTCTTCACCTTCTTTCAATCTGCTATTCATTCTATTATTTAATATTCTTCTTCTGTTTTCTTTGTCCCCTTTCTGGCTCCATTCATCTTTCCACCCACTTTCTTTTTCATGGTTCTCTCTTTCTTACTCCCTTCTTTCCCCCTTGGATGGAATCAGGTTGGTCTTCCAGGTTCTACCTAAGTTGGGGGGTGGTGTGGGTGTAGGCATTGTAATGTGTGTAACCAAGTTCCACGTTACCCTGATCAAGAAAACATGATGTGATGTCTGCACTTGCAGCACGTCTGCATGGAAGTTCTTGACTACTCGGCTGCAAAATGATTTCT
>VKOC01022834.1:0-10119 GCA_009364415.1 Spea multiplicata
GGGGGAGCACAACCGCAATGCCGAGCACCCGGTCGACGCTTCCTCCTGACCTCGCCACGAGGTAAGTGTAGCGGCGAGCTGGGAGCCGGACAGATGGACGCAGGACGACGGGGGACAGCGGATCCACGGGAGCGGGTGACACACACACTGAGTTGATCAGGGCCAGATGAAGAGCATCATGGGCCTGGTGCTGAGGATTTTGGTGGCCATTTTATGGAAATAAATAAAATAGACAAAATCTTAACTCATCAGCATTGATGTATACTGGATAAAGATGACAACAGCAATCGGCAGATAATATGAGATAGAACCTTATGTGATGGGTTTGGGAGTAAGCAGTACACTAAAAAAGTCACCATACAAGGGACACCCAAAGCCACAATTTACTGCACAATCCTTTTCAATAAAATATGCAGATTGGAATAGAGTAAATAACACCAAGAAAGTTTTGTCCTCTGAAGTGACTACAAATTCAGGAGGGCGTTTTATCTCTAGATAAGTAAAAATTAAACAATTCTATTTATTCCTACAGTATGTAAAGTGCCAGAAAACACACACAACAGGACAGGCTGTGCCACACCGACATACCTAACACACACCAGGACAGGCTCTGCCACACCAATACCCAGACACACACACCAGGACAGGCTCTGCCACACTGACACCCAGACACACACTAGGACAGGCTCGATATTGTTTTTAACTCTAAGCTCCTCTATGTAGCTGTTCCCTTCTGGGGATGCAGCAACAGCAAAACACATGATGGCTCTTATCAACAGCACTGCTGAAACATGACACAAAGGGTAAATAAATTGAACATGGTTGTAATAATAAGGTTTGCTGATCATTTGGAATATGACAATTACTCTTCAATGACGTGGCTGAAACATGACACAAAAGGTAAATAAATTGAACATGGCTATAATAATAAGGTTTGCTGATCATTTGGAATATGACAATTACTCTTCAATGACGTTACAAGGGTAGTGAATGTAAACAAAATGTTGAGTCTATTCCTTCTCTGTTTCTTCCCATACCTCTTCCAACAACAACGTGCACACGTGTCTAACCTCCTACCGAAACAATGTATAAATGGCAATGAAGAGCTAAGGAAGACAAAAAGCCAAGGTTGTTAAAATCCTAAATATAGGATTATAGGGGTTGAGAACAATTTTACACTAGATTATTAAGTTTGTGCATAGGAAGTACATATACATTAGGCATTTTTTTAACAACTGCACCAGCCTGAATTGCTGCGGATCAGAAATAATTTTCTAGTAAAACGGTGGTAGTCCCTAAATGAGTTATGGGCAGATGAACAAATGTTTAATGCAGCATAATATAACATGCCTCTGATTTAAGGAAATGGAGCCAATGGATTTGGATTTCATTTCCTTGTTGCTTAGCAAGAACATGAAGAGCTTATGATAGCTGAAGCAGAAATAAATAATATGTTATCCTTATTTTTAGTATCACTATTTTGTATACATTGCAGGATACATATGGTAAGTAATTGGTTGTATTATGATTTGGCAGAGGGCAAAATGATGTATGGGAGATTATGCAGCATTCCACCTTTTGAGTTTTTGTAAAATGTCACCTGTCTGGATACCTCTAAAACATGATAAGGTTTTACACTTGTAGCACCCTCTGCGTTACAAGCATATTTCTTTGTATTGCATTGCATGGATTTATTTCTCTATTTAACACAGCAACATACATCATCCTCAGCCACTCAGGTAATGTATGAACTATTACTAGGACTGTGGGCAGTGGCGGGCAGCAGAGGGGTGGCCTAGACAACTCCTGAGCTGAGAAGGGGAGAGAGAAAAAGGAGGACCATGCTGCATGACTAAAGCTGCCTAAAGCCTGAGGTTGCATGAGGCCTACCTGGAAGCATTGGTCCTACCAAGAGCAGACCTGGGGGTATACTAAAATAACATCAGTGGGGTTTCCAAGGAGCTGTGGAGTTTAAGTAGCTAACCAGGTGTAGATGGAGGAAGTACACAGAGAGTAAGAGGCTTCCCTTCCTGAGTGACTGATCACCATAATGCTAAGGTAGAAATCTCTCTCCCTGTTCTACAGACAGGGCATTCAGCACACTAAATAAACTTTTAATCCTTTGGATAAAGTCCTATGGACCCCCACTAAGTGTACCAACATACTCCTGCTGCTAGAGTGAAGACTGAGGGAGGTGGTGGGTTGTTTTGAGAGGGATTTGGGATGCTGGGTAGTCAGATCCAGGCATCAAAAGTCCTGTAGCATTCTTACATTTTGTTTCGGATTTTGATATATATTACTACTTACTGGCACTGCTGTGTACAGTACTTATTTAGATCTGGGTCCTACTGGAAGACATATCTATACTTTAGCTATACAGATATGTGAAAGCATTGGCACATGTATGCCGATCTCCCCTTAGCAGAGTCTCAAGATTTCACTGTAGGACGTCAAGAGGGCCGGCAAAGTGCCAGGAAGACCCGGCAAAACCCTCTGAAAGGTAGGTGACGTAAGGAACTCTCTCCACGGCAGCCATTTCAGGCCGTTCTTATACCCTAAACCCCTAGAGGACAACGCCAAATCCTCCATTTGGCAGAGGAAATTAACACGTTTCAACCAGGCAGAAAGCGGAGGAGTGACAGGTTGCTTCCAAAACCTGGGGATGGTGGCCCTGCCAGCATTAAGGAGCTGTATAGTCAGGGAGCGTTTGTAGGACCCCAGGCTTGCCTGCGTGTGATGGAGGATAACACCCTCAGGGGTGAGGTGAAAATCAGGATCGGCAATCTCCCGAATCACCGCCTCAACAGCTAACCAGAGAGGCCTTACCAGGGGGCAGTCCCACCAAATGTGAAGATAGGAGCCAACACCAGAACCACACCTCCAACAGTGTGGTGGGACGTGGGGCATAAAATGATGGAGTTCTGCTGGCACCTGATACCACCTAGTCAGCTATTTGTAGGATGATTCCTGGAGTTTGGAGGAGATAGCTCCCTTTTGGGCGAGAAGGATAGCCTTATCCCAGTCAGCATCGTCCAGGGAGAGACCTAGGTCCCTTTTCCACAGGCCTAAGAAGTAAGGTTTAGTCTGGGAGCGTTGTGTCAAATACAAATTATACATGGTGGATAAAAGGTGGGTGTGACGACCCTTATCAGCACAGATAATCTCGAAAGGGGTATGGGGAGTCGCAGGGTCATAGACAGGGGAAAATGCTTAATTTGGTGGTGTAAAAATTGTAGGTGAAAGGGTACCGGGGTGCACTAGGTTGAGATCCTGCAGGAACCGAGGGACATCTGAGGCTTGACGTATCACGAAAGTGTCTCCGTCTCATCGGGCGATTAGGGGAAAGGGGAACCCCCATTGATAGGGAATAGAGGCCTCTCTGAGAGCCGTGGTGAGGGGTTTCAGAAGATGGAGATGGGGTTACCATCCCAGGTGAGACTCACCCGCTGTCGGCAGGCCTTCAGAATGTTCTCCTTCAGGGGGTAGTCCTGTAGGCGGCAGATGATGTCCCTCGGTGGACCGTTAGCGTCACCCCTGGATTTTAGTGCCCGATACGCTCTATCAAAGAGGATTTGTGTATCGGCAGGCCTCTGCAGAGCGTCCTTGAAGATTGTTTGAAGTGTGAGGGTGATGTCGGATTGCAGAACCGATTCTGGCACTCCCCGCACGCGTAAATTATTTCTTCGACCACGGTTATCTAGGTCTTCGATCTTGCGGGCGAGTAGCCGGAGCATAGTAGTCTGTTCGGATACCTGGGTGGAAAGAGTGTCGACAGGAGAGACGATCTGTACGTTATCGTGCTCAACAGCAGCCACGTGGTCGCCCAACTGTTGCACATCTGTTTTGATTTCGGCCAGAGTGTCGCGAATACCCTGCGTAGCCTTCTCAATCAGAGGAATCATTTCCGATTTCGTAGGGAGACGTTGCAGAGCATCCTGCAGAGCGAGTTGGTCATGGAGTGGCAGGTCAGGACAGGAGTCGTGTGAACTGGCGGGAGACGGCGCCATCTTAGGGAAGGAGTCCCGAGAGTCTTGGTCCTGAGCAGCATGAAAAAACGCACGGACAGAGGTAGTAGCCTGCTTGTCTCTGCTCCCCTGTGGTTTCGGGGTCCCGAGGAAACTTGTTGTGCTTTCCCATGGTGGTGTAAATCATGGTTAGCGCATAAATTACGGAGAGGGTCCTGCAGAGCTCTAGGCTTAAGCGGCCATCTTGTTTGGCTGTTAAGTAATTCTTTTAAAGTTATTTTTTCTTAGTTACTTAGATGAAAGAGGTCCATTCATACATTTACTGGAATAATGGTGTCAATTAATGAGTTTACCCTTAGTTTTCTTCCTAAGAGTAAATGAAAAAGCAAATGAGGCATGTTTGTTAGGAGAGTCGAGAGGGAGAAAATGAACATTATAAAATAAAATACCAGGTTTTATATATATGCACAAATGTTTGATTAAGGTTATTGCTGGGGGACCTCACAGTGCTTAACAGCTTAACAGACCTGTTTTGATCAACACAGCAAGTCTTTCCTTTGGGAGTCATGGCATATCATCTGTGCCACCCTGCTGCTAAGATAAAGGCTGGCATGTTGCAGGCAGTCAAAGATTTGCAAAACAGCATGAGTTTTAACTCTTACTTATAAATAGTTATGCAATTTTAAACGATTATATCATAAATTAGCTGAAGTCTTCCAGCAAGAGGAACAGATATTGTTATCTGCAGAGAAGGGTTTATTTTCATTTTAGCCTTCCTATCAAGATCAATTTTCATAATAAGCCTCACAGTGTTTTTCATGGTGTCACATGGAAAGAGTAACACATCTGTTATCTTTCACAAACATATTGAAGTTTAAATCCAAGAAATTGCTTGACACATATACAAAGCTAAGACACGGATTAATATCTTTAGCATTTGAAGAAATATCACAGTGTTTGGCGTGAATGACCATAGCAGAAATTTATGCTGAAAACAAAAATTCTGTGTTTGGGGAGTAGGTGATAAAATGTGTAGATAGTAAAGTAACAATAGTGAAATCTACTATTGACAAACAATAACTATTATATTTGGAGAATGGTTTTTATAAGAGAGCATCTTCTTCCAAATACCATTGGAGCTTATCAGGTTCGCTCTCAGAGTTGTCAAACTGAGAGAACAGCAAAAACAAGTTTACAGGATGATATCTAACATGCTGACCAGTACAATATGAAACCATTTGTGGAATTAAAATAGCCAGGAGAATAGTTTAGTTAAAATTATCACTTTAACTATACTTTTCTCCTGTTTTCTCAACGGCTAACACAGTACCAACCCTTTTTATCATCTTAAGAGTTTGCAAAGAAACAAATCAAATACATCCCCTTAACAACAATTAATGTGCCTGGCACGTCATTGGGTTAATTAAGCAGATGTAGAAAGCAATCAACGATTGCTCACCTTATGTTGCAGCAATGTCATTGTGGGATTCAGCAACACCAAAAGAAATGTATGGGCCCTGTACGACTGCTCCTAGGAGTGATTATATTCATAATATTGTTGCTGAAGTGCCTTGATAAGGAGGCATTCAGCAACACACAAAAAGTCAGGGGCTCTGTTTGATCACTCCTAGGATATAATAAGTCGTCGGCCTCTTTTTAAAATAAAAATGTCACTAGAAGGCCTATCCAGACCCTCCTGAGGACTCTGAACTATGCAGCCAACCATGCAGATCAATGGAGCCCGGTTCACTAATCATTATGTGATCAGTTAAATTAAAATAAAAATATATTAAAGATTGCGCTGTATCTTCCTAAAAATTCTTGCATGTAAACTAATACAACATTTGAAATACCATGGGGTGTCTAGTTTTCAGAAATATATGGTTTGATGGGGTAAATTGAAGTGGCTGGTTTCAAAGATGCCCCAAATAGATATCAAAATAAAAACAAAAATGCGCTCCTGCCAAATGTGACCTTTTAACCCCCAAACAACTGACCATTGGCTTACTGGAATTGGCCGTGTTCAAAGATGTCCCAATTAGGGCATGGGCACAGGATGACCAAATGTTGAAGTTCAACATTGAAAGAGGCATGCATCTGAAACGTGGCCCTTGGTCCCCAAACAACCAGGCAAACCTAAGCATGTAGTGTACTCAGATGTTGCTTAACACATATTAGGGTGTTGTTTGGCAGTGACATATACCTGGAGCTATACATATATACCTAAAATAGAATGTGTGTGTAAAAACATAAAAAATACTACTGCAAACTTTGGCAAAGGCTGGTGGTAAAATGTGTGCATGAAAATAGTTAAAATACCAGCATTTTAAATACTCAGGGTTGTCTAGTTTTCACAAAAAAACTGAATTGACCAGCTTCAAAGATTTCACAAGAATTACATATGGGGCAAGATGACCAAATGTCAAATTTCCGAATTGAAAAATGCACACCTCCCAAATGTGGCCTTTTAGCCCCCAAACAACACGACAACCCCATGCATTTGTAGTTGCTGAATACATATTGGGGTGTTGTTTGGCTGTGCTGATCATAGAATAAGTGCATGGAAAGAGTTAAAATGCTAGCATTTGGAATACCATGTGGTGTCTTGTTTTCAAACATATATGGTTTGATTGGGGCAAATTGAACTGACAGACTTCAAAGATGACCTAAATAGGACATGAGGACAGAATTACCAAATCCCAAGATTCCAAGTAGAAAAACTGAATTGCTCAATGTCATCGGCTGAGCCATGACGTGGGAGTATGTGTGTACAAAGGGTTGAATGCCAACCAGACTTCCGGTACGTTTGTCACTTTCCCCGCAGGGCACCAAGCAACCACCACCAACCCCAGTGACCCCCAAAACTCCCAGTGTAAAACATGCTGCCACCACCAAGAACTTTAAATCCGGGCACCTTAGGTCACCCAAAAAACTATAGGACTGTGATATACACACAATCCTCTAATCTATCAATATAGTTGACCCCTTAGTAACGTGATTATATACCATATTTGCTCAATTATAAGATGACCCTGATTATAAGATGACCCCCCAAAACAATTTGAATATTAATTTAGGAAAAAACAAAGAAAAAGCCTGAATATAAGACTACCCTACAAGAAAAAAGTTTTACTAGTAAATATTAATTCATATGTAACTATTTTTTCAATTTAAAAAAAATCTGCCCCAGTTTTGCACATCTGCCCCCCAGATATGCCTTATACCCTCTTATATGCCCCCTAATATGTGCACATCCCGCAAACGTTCACCAGCTGCGGGGTGCGCACAGACAACCTCCGCTCCTGCCAGCACTTCCGCCGGGGCGTCTATCGTGGAGCACCAGAAGGTCATGGGATGCCGGGCGCTCCGTCATAGCAGCCCCCAGAGGAAGACTCGGCAGCACCAGCTGCCGCCAGAGAGGATCTTAGTCTTGTAATCCGTCAACTATTTGAGGTCTGATTAGAAGACGACCTCTAATATAAGACGAGGGTTGTTTTTCAGAGCATTTGCTTTGAAAAAAAACCTTGTCTTTTAATCGAGCACATACGGTATATATGGCTATCTCTAGGCTGAATTTGATTAGAGAACAGAGAACAGAACATATTTAATCCGAGCATAAAATCGCAGTGCTGTTACACAAAAATGCAAGAGACATAGACATTAATGCAAGTACATAAGGCAAGTGTGTGTAAGGGCAGTGTATATGTATATGTGTGTGTAAAGGCGGTGTATGTGTATATGTGTGTGTAAAGGCAGTGTATGTGTAAATGTTTGTGTGTAAGAGCAGTATATGTGTTGATGTCTGTTTTATGGACAGGTGTGTGTTAAGGCAGTGTGTAAGTGTCCTGGGAGAAAGGCTAAGCCATTTTTTAATTAAATATCTGCTGCTGTGGACTACTCTTCCAATCATACTCAGCCAGCATTATGGTGGACACCTGACTGGCTGAGAATCATGGAAATTGTAGTTCACAGCTAACATCTGCAGTTTTACTGTTAAAAACACTTCCCATGATGCTTAAGTGGCGATGCAAGCGCAACATTGTGAAGTGATATTGCTTGTATAGGTGAGTTTCGCCAGTGTCCCTCTTTCACATTTTGAAATGTTGGGAGGTATAATATTGTATTACCCTTATTGCCATATAGCCTCAACGTTTTGACATTTTCTGGGAAAACATATTAGCCTGGCATATGAATGATATTTTTTAACATTTAATAGAAATAATAAATATGATTGGCTACTCTGCATAAAAGTGTATATAATTAAGAAATAATATCCAGTCTTAGGTAGCAATGTTTAATTTTAGATAAAAATAGAAATAGCTAGAAGACCCAAAAGTAGAATCAAATGCTAAATCATGTAACTAATAATGTAATTGATGAAAAAAGTAAAGCTAAAACACCAAATTATGATATGGCCTTTAGCTGAATATGAGAACTGTATTATTCAGTAACCTTTAGGAAAGCTCTGTATATAAAGTTGAAGTATGATAAAAACTGTCTCTGCTCTGAAAGTGGTGCAGTGAAGGAGATGACAAGTAAAAACAAAAATGTCAGCATGTCTTATTTTTTTCATTATCTTTCACTTTTTCACTTAAGCACCTATATTCCAGAGATAAAATAATATTCTCATGCTAATTAAACATAAAGCCACAAAATAGGAAAGTCCTGGTAAAATCACTAGTGAAGCTAAACTAATTTTTGCTAAGATTTTTACATGCACATTAACCCTTTAATTTAACCCTTTACTGGTAATTCTATTTTATTTTGCTTTCAGTGTTGTGCAAATGTATGATATCAATCATATTCTTATGATAAAAAAACTTACATAAGAGTAATTCAATTAACAAACATATAATTTGGGTTATATCGAACGATAGCCTTTACAGACAGAGATCACAAAATTCTTTGTTTTTAATCAAAATATATTATGATAATCTTGAAACACTTCATCGCTCCATGCTAAATCTATATTATTTCTTCCTTTATGGAACACCAGCACACAAAATAAAAGCAAGTGAAAGGATTGTACTAATGATGAAATATATAAAAATGTAATATAATGTTACTTGAAAAACTAAGTAAAAAGGATTAGTAGTGGTGTTAGTTAAACAGTTGTATATATATTTGCTGGACTTCCCTGCCATAACACATAATCTGTGCAAAAAATCCTAAACAACACAGAAGTGTTGTCAAAAAGATTCTAAGGCTAAATTTGGCAGTCATTGGTCACCAACAGCTGCATAAAAATTGTCCAACTTTTCCAGAAGAAATTCTCTGGGATGCCTGATTTACACAAATACATACCCTTGTGTGTATTTAATAGTTAAAGTTAGAGTTATAAACCCAGCATACCAAATGTGAAAATAAAACTGTAGTATACACTTTATAATATGTGCCCTATAACTACTGGAAATGTATGCACATTCTATTTACAACTAAGGTTCTATGTATCTGAGGTATTTCCAAAATCAGATAACTGAATTGTTTCATGTTGAGGGTATTTTCTGTCAATTTAATTAATTTTTTGATGATTCTGAGAATAAAATAGAAAAGAAGGTTTTACTAAATGACTCATACTACATTTTCAGCTGATTATGTAACCAGTGTTCCCTCTGAGAAGGGGGGGGTGGTCCGCTACTGGTTGTGCGCACGGCACCCCTCCAGAGAAGACAGTAATGTCCGCCGCTAGAAGAGCAAGTTGGGATGGGGAGATCAAGGATCTCCCTCTAACACTCTTCAAAAAAATCAAGGGAGCGGGAGGTCTGTTATTGCAGACATCCGATCCTGCTCCCTTGTGATGCGCGCGGCAACTGATGCTGTGCGCCGGGATTTGATGTCATATCCCGGCGCACAGCACTGAAGCCAGGCCCACCGCCTCCACTGCACTGGAAGGAGAGGACACAGAAGAGGAAGAACAAAGAGGAGGAAAAGTGACAGTGACAGAGAAAAGGTAGGAAAACATTCTGTGAGAGTGAATTAGTAAGTGTGTGAAAGTGATGGGTGTTATGCTGTAGTTTAAACTGAATGTTTGTGAATGAGTTTGTGTGTGTGTGATAGCATGGATGTGTAAATGTGTGGGGGATATCATGGCATAGGGAGCCTGTAATCATATTCCTATCATGCTCAGGTTCCAGCATGTACTGGCTGTCTGGGC